>JAJIBD010013557.1:0-32839 GCA_021461705.1 Cryptotis parvus | reverse complement strand
TTCCTTCCTTCCTTCCTTCCTTCCTTCCTTCCTTTTTTCACACAAAATTATCTCCAACTTTACTGAGGGTGACTGGCCAAATCCTTGACCCAATATGCCTTTAAATTAAGTTGAGGGAGTCAGAGAGATAGTAAAGGAGTTAAGGTGCTTGCCTTGCATGACACAAATCTCATTTTAACCTCTGGTACTGCATAGGGTCCTCTGAACACAGCTAGGGGTCACTTTTGAGCACAGAACCAGGATTACTGAACACTGCTGGGTGTGGTTCAACCCACCCTCTATAACCCCACCCCAAATTGACATTCAATTGCTGAATCAGTTCAAGCTTTTTTTCCTTTTACTTATGTTTCATTTTGTGATACTGGGACTGAATCCAGGCCTCACACAAGCAAGGCAAATGCTCTACCACTGATCCATAACCCAGCTCCTGCCCTTGCTTTCTTGTAGGTACAAGGAACCAAGTAATTCTAGTGGCTTTTCCCTTGAGTCTTACAGGTCATTCACTCTTTAGATTGTTGGGCCACAGCTGACAGGTTTCAGGACAACTGTGGCCCGGTGTCATGGGCTTCAGGGGGAAGGTGAAAGAGATCATGGAGACACTGAATATCTGTCTTCCGGCGTTTTTGTTTGTTTGTATCAGACCCAGTGGCACTCAGGGCTTACTCCTGGATTTGCAATCAGGAATTATTTCTGATAGTGCTGCGGGAGCTGGGTTGGTAGTACTGAACCTTGCTGGGTCTTCCTTAGAAATGTTACAGTTAGAAATGTCTTGGGTCGGAGGCCCAGCGATAGCACAGCGGGGGAGGGTGTTTGCCTTGCACGCAGCTGAACTGGGTTTGATCCTTGGCATCCCATGTGGTCCCCCAGCACTGCCAGGAGTAATTACTGAGAGAAGAGCCAGGGTGTGACACCCCCTCCTCCCCAAAAACGTCTTGGGTCAGGTGCTGGAGAGATAGGACAGGGGGTGAGGTGCCTGCAGTGTGTATGCAAGATCCATGTCGAATTCCCAGCACCAAATATGGTCTCCCCTAAGCTCTCCTGATTGCAGAAGCAGGAGTAAGCCCTGAGCACCGCTGGGTGTGCCCCTCAATAAACAGCAAAAAGTTGTATTAACTTGCCCGGTCCATCCATTTATTCTATATCTTTTTTTCTTATAATTTATTATTATTATTATTATTATTATTATTATTGTTTTTTGGGAAACACACCACAGTACTCAGGGGTTATTCCTGGCTCTGCACTCAGGGATTACTCCTGGAGGTGCTGGGGTGGGGTGGGAGTGGGGCGTGCATTTGGGATGCGCCTGATCAGTTGCCTGTAAGGCAAGTGTCCCACCTGCTGTGCTATCGCTCAGACCACAAATTGTATTTAATTTTTTAAATGTTTTGGTTGCTGCCAGAGCACCTTGCAGGCGACCAACTAGGGTTCAATCCCTAGCACCGCCTCCACTCCACCCCCCAGCACTCCCTGGAGTATTCCTGAGAGCGGAGCCAGGAGTAACTCCTGAGGGCATCATCGGGTGTGACTCAAAAAATGCCCCAAAAGAGTCAAAACAGAAATAATTTTTTTTTCTTTTGGTTTATTGACCACACCTGGCCAGGTTCATGGCTTGCTTCTGACTTCTGCACTCAGGGATTACTCCTGGAGGGCTCAGGAAACTATACAGGATGCCCAAATCGAACCCGGGTCAGCCATCCCAAGACAATTCTATCTCTTGAGCCCCATCCGTTTTCCTAATCTTTGTGTATCAGGAATTAAGTTAGGTGGTAGCAAAATGATTGGCAAAAATTGATATGATCCCTGTTCTTGGGGAAATGGCAACATACTGGCGCGAGATGATTGCATTACGTTAAAATTGCAGTATGGAAGGTGGCATGAAGAAGAAAAAATATGGTGCAAGATGGGTATGCAAAAGGAGGAGGTGACATAGTCACAGACGTCAGAGAATTCCTTGTGTAAGAGCATAGGCAGGCGTTTCTGGTTGCAGCATCCCCAAGCAATGGAGGGGTAAACCAGTAAGACACTTATTAATCCCATAAGAAGTCTGGAGGCATTTTCATCAGTGCTGATTCAGAAGCTCCCCAACGCCCTGATGGTGCAGAGTCTTTGTCTTCTCTTCCACCCTTTATTATTCCCCAGTTTTTATGCTTTATGCCCTCAAGCTGGAGCTATCACACTTTAAACATGTGTCCTTTTACCACTGCTGCCAGAGGCATTTCTCCTGTGTCTTTTTCTTTTCCTGTGGGGTTAGGGAGGGAGGGAGGGCTGTTTGGGCTATATGCAGTGGTGCTCAGGAGCTACTCCTAGCTCCTTGCTCAGGATCGCTCCTGGTGGTGCTCAGGGAACAATGAAGGAGTCAGGAATCAGACTGGAGTTGGCTGTGTGCAAGGCAAGTGCCTTAACCTTAAGAGAAGTCTTAACTTCTGGCTTCTCTGTGTCTCTGTCTGCATCTCTCTCTGTCTCTCTCTTTCTCTTTCTCTGTTTCCTCTCTCTCTTTTGAAGTCTCTCTGCCCAGAAAGCATTTTCGAATTCCTTAACCTTGACCATGATTTAGTTCTAAGAGTTGATGACCAAGCAAGAAAAGGACGTAAACATATTTTTTGGATGCAACATTGTTTTATAACCTTATTTAGGTTTCAGGTATACAGCAGTATAAATCAATATCTGTATATAGTACATTTTCATGTTGTTGGAAAAACTAGACAGCAACATGCAAAAGATTGAAACCAGACCACTATTTTATACCAGACACAAAAATTAATTCAAAATGAATGAAAGAATTTAATGTAAGACTTGAAGCCATAAAGTATATAGACATAAACACAAGCAGTAAATTCCTTGACATTAGCCTTAGATGGCTACTGCTGCAGAGAAAGAAACAGAAGAACAAGCAAATGGAACTGCACCAACCGAAACAAATTGTCCAAACAAAAAGGCAACTTACTGAATGTGAGAAAGTATTGCAAATCATGTAGTTCAAGGAGTGAAAATCCAAATCTAGAAAGAATGTGTACAACTCAACAACAACAAAAGAATCCAAGCAACCTTATTTAATTTAAGTTATTTCATTTTTATTTCTTTTGTTTTTATGTTTTTATTTCTTTTGTTTTTGACATCCCATGGGATGTCAAAAGATCATGTGGCCGCCCACCTACAAGATGATCAGACTTTTTCATCAAGACCTTGAATGAACGGTTTGAGGCTCTTCGTATACTGAAGCAACCAGATGCCATTGGGCTATACTGGCATGTGATAGGGTCAAAAGGAAATGGTACTGGCGCCTGCTTCAGCAAATTGATGAATAACGGGATGTCAAGTGATGGAGTGATCAAGTGTTTTTGTGGGCCACACCGGCAGTGCTGAGGGCTTGCTCTTGCCTCTGTGCTCAGGGACCTCTCCTGTTAGAAGCATAACTCTGGGTATGGAACCAGAGTTAGCATATGCCAGACAAGCACTATAACCTCTCTACTATGTCTTGGGCTCAACACCCTATTTTTATTTTTTTTTTTTTTTAAGTAAAACAGGTTTTATTAAGGAGGTTTTAGGAAAGGGAAGGAGGGGGAGAAAGTGAGAGAGAGAGAGTACACATCTCAAGAAAGGAGATGCGGGCAACACACGTGCTCAGGCAACATATGTGCTCGGTTATGTGGGCTCAGGCAGCATGTGTGTCCATGCAGCATGTACGCCAACACCCTATTTTTTAAAAAAAATTATTTTTTTGTTAGGGGATATGATTCACATGGTTGTTCACAATAAACCAATGTCGCTGTTTTTAAAATAGACTGAGGATAAAAAGACACTTCTCCAAAGTGTCAATCCTCCCTCTCCCCCTTGATCCCTCCCTGGTATTTAGGATTTATTCCTGGATCTCTGTTTTGGGAGTTGTTCCCTCCAGTGCTCAGAGGACCACGTAGTGGTTTTAACCTGGGCCTCCTGCATGAAAAACTTGTGATTCAACCTACTGAGTTAGTTCTCCAGTTCTTTTTGATTTTGGTTCTTGGATCACACCTAGCAATGCTCAGGGGTTGTTCCTGGCTCTGCACTCAGGAATTACTCCTGGTGTGCTTGGAGACCATAAGGAATGACAGGGATACAGCCCAGGTTGACCGCGTGCAAGGTAA
This sequence comes from Cryptotis parvus, assembly GCA_021461705.1. Taxonomy (NCBI): domain Eukaryota; kingdom Metazoa; phylum Chordata; class Mammalia; order Eulipotyphla; family Soricidae; genus Cryptotis; species Cryptotis parvus. The sequence continues at coordinate 28,718 of JAJIBD010013557.1, read as the reverse complement.
ACACCCTACCCGCTCTACTGTCACTTGGGTCCCTCTCTAGTCCTTGTAAAACTTTTTGTTTCTGTAAGTAAATAATTTCATTTATTTATAAGGGGAAGGGAGGAAAGAGAGAGAGAAAGAGAGAGAGAGAGAGAGACAGCGACAGAGACAGAGACAGAAGACAGAGACAAGACAGTGACAGAGAGCCAAATATTAAAAATTAAGAAGCAATACACTGCAGGTTGGGATGTGTTGGTGAGTCTCAAATTAAGTGACCTACAGGACATTTCTTAGTTCCAATAGCAAGAGTTAGGTTCTATCTATGAGAGGAACAGCTCTCAACAGGCAAAGAAGGGTACTCCTAAAATAATTTGTGAGAGTCTTGGTGCCAGACAGATATTGCCAGTGTCTGTCAGATGAGAGTGAGAGATTTTGTCTTTTTTTTTTTTTTGGGTTGTACTGGGTGATGCTTAGAGATTACTCCTGGTGGTGCTCGGGTGCCATATGGGATGCCGAGTATCCAACCCAGGTCAGTCATGTGCAAGGCAAATGCTCTCTTAGCTGTATTATCACTTCAGCCCCGGGATTTTGGCTTTATCTCGAGAGTAAAGGAGAGCCACTGAAGGGGCTTATGCGGGTTACATGACCATGGATTCATCTTCAAAGCAGACTAAACAGCAACCAGAGTGTGTGTGTAGAGGCCATTACAGACCACCAGTTCTGCAATGTGAAAGCAAAATTTTCTGTTACTGTCGAAAGTGAAATAACACTTTTCCTCTTAGATTACTTTTATCTTAGATGGAGAAAAACTGTTCCTAGTACTGTGGTTGTGAAAGTAAGAAATGTTTCTTACATATCTAGAGGAAGAATGCCCTTATTAGGTGGGGGCGTTTCCCTTTAATAACTCATATTTATATAGAAGTTTATAAAGTATAATGCTAACAAGGGGAAATAAACTAGGGGTAATATATAGAAAGTTTTGGACTGGGATTGGAATTTTATTTATTTATTTATTTATTTATTTATTTATTTATTTATTTTTGCTTTTTGGGTCACACCCGGCAATGCTCAGGGGTTTCTCCTGGCTCAGCACTCAGGAATTACTCCTGGCGGTGCTCGGGGGACCATATGGAATGCCGGGATTGAACCCGGGCCGGCAGCAGGCCAGCCGCGTGCAAGGCAAATGCCCTACCCGCTGGGCTATCGCTCCGCCCCTATTTATTTATTTTTTAAGAGCAGAATACTTTATTAATTCGTGGGGCTTGGCATCAAATCCAGATCCTCACACACACCCAAGTGCTCAACTGCCGAGTTTCATCCCCTGCCGTTGTATTTTTGTGTTGCACAGGGAGCTTAGGAGTTTCTTTCAATGGCTCTCAGGGGCCATGCAATACCAGGATTCAAACCTAGGCCTCCAACACACACAGCATGTTTAAGTTTTCTCTTTTGATCCCAAAAAGTGAATTTTTTTTTTAATTACAAGATGTTCATGTTTGAATTTTGGTTCTACAGTGTTCCAACACCCATCCCTCCACCCCTGCCCATCTCCCATCACCAATGTCCCCACCTCCCTCCCCGTTCACCCAACCTGCCTCCATTGCAGGTTCTTTATCTCCTTTCGCTCTTTCTCTCTCTCCTTGCTTCCCTTTCTTACACATTGTAGATTGTAATATATTCTAGAATATGATTGGTTTCACTAGTTTGATGTACTGGGTCTGGACCACGAAAATGGCAGCTATTATGGTGAGCAAGTCTCATCCGGCTGCTTCCGAGGCCCTACAGATGTGATGGGCCCACTCCCATAACCCATATTGCCTCCTGGGAGCTTCATGGTCAGCTGATCTAGGGAGAGCCGGATGGCAGCTCACCCCCGTGCATCTGAGTCTCTGCATCATGGCGGTGAGCCCCAAGGCAGTTTGTGGGTGGGGCCACCAGGCCTCTGGGACGGGTCAGAGAGGGGAATGGGGACCCCAGCGCCATCTCCAGGAACACCGGTGACTTCCACCTCCAAGAGCTGCCTACCTAGGCTCGAACTCGGCTGCTCTGAGCTGGTCTTGAGATCAGCATTTCTCCTGCATGGGTTCTGATGAGCTGTGGGGTTTGGACCACGAAAATGGCGGCTATTATGTTGAGCGAGTCTCATCCGGCTGCTTCTGAGGCCCTACAGAGGTGGTGTGCCAACACCCAAAACACATCTTGCCTCCTGGGAGCCTCATGGTCAGCTGATTTAGGGGAGAGCTGGATGGCAGCTCTCCCCTGTGCTTCTGAGTCTCTGCATCATGGCCTAGAGCCCCAAGGCAGTTCGTGGGCAGTACCACCAGGCTCCAGGATGGGTCAGAGAGGGGAAGGGGTACCCCAGCTCCATCTCCAGGAATGCCCGTTGACTTCTGCCTCTGAGACCCGCCTACCTAGACTCAAACGCGGCTGCTCTAAGCTAGTCTTGAGATCAGTATCTCTCTTTGCGTGGGTTCTGATGAGCTGTGGGGTCTGGACCATAATAGTAGCAGCTATTATGGTGAGTGAGTCTCATCCTGCTACTTCGAGGCCCTACAGAAGTGATGGGCCCACTTCCAAAACTCATCTTGCCTCCTGGGAGCCTCATGGTCAGCTGAGCTAGGGGAGCCAGATGGCAGCTCTCCCTCATGCGTCTGAGTCTCGCATCTTTCTATCTCTGCTTCTGTCTCTGTATTTTCTTCTCCTATACCTTGTAACTTGCCTTACGGTTTATGATGCAATTATCTATGTGTATATTCAGTAGTGAGTTCTAGTGTGACATTATAGTTCCTCATTCCCCATCAACCTACCCAGTTTGTTACAACTACAATGATCATTATGGCTTACAGATGTGAAAGATCCTGGGAAGGACCTGGTCCTAGCCTACTTTGTTATCTAAGACTCTTGCATGGCTGCGCACTGTCACAGCTGTGCATCTGGTCTGCCCCTTGTCTGGTTCATCTGGTTGCGGAGGCTGCAAGCCCATAGCCACGTCCACCGGCATGGAGAGGGAGGAGCCCAAATCCCTGCTCCAATTCTGGCCAGCATGGCTTCCCCCAACATGACTGCTTTACCCTAGGAGCTACGTTGGTCTGGGTGGGTGAATAGCCGATTCCTCAGAGACTCCATGGGCTGCTCCACATGGGCTGGGCAGCGCAGCTGTGCATCTGGTCTGTCACTTGTCCAGTTCATCTCTATTGTCACTGTTTTTGGCATAATGAATACACCACAGGTAGCTTGCCAGGCTTTGCCATGGCTCTGGGTTCATCCCATGGGACCCATTTTTTTTCCTATGTCAGACCATCCACCATCCAGAGCCCACAGGGCAAAGTCCTGGGGGTGTAGACAAGCCTATCTCCTGCCTAGCACCAGCCAATGCAGCTGGGCACTGCAGCCACACCTGCAACACCTCAAGGGGCAGGTGGTCCTGGGATTGGAATTTTAGAAAGGGTGGGCCTGACTGAAAAGGGACTATATGAACAAAGATATAAAGAAGAGGTGAGAGAGATAAGTGGGAGAATGATAGTTCACACACAGCATTCATCGACAGGGAACAGAAAACACACAAACTCAAGACAGGAATGAGCCTTGTGTATTCTAGAATATTCTGCAGGGTTAGTGGGTCTAGAATGTTGCAAGGCACAGAAGATAAGTCAGGCAGTGTGTGTGTGTGTGTGTGTGTGTGTGTGTGTGTGTGTGTGTGTGTGTGTGTGTGTTGGGAATTGGAGTCAGGGAAGTCAGGTAGTCTTTAGGGCTCCTCTCGTCCCTCCTTCTCTCCCCTCCCTCCCTCCCTCCCTCTCCCTTCTTTCCTTCCTCCCTCCCTCCCTCCCTCCCTCCCTCCCTCCCTCCCTCCCTCCCTCCTCCCTTCCTCCCTTCCTCCCTTCCTTCCTTCCTTCCTTCCTTCCTTCCTTCCTTCCTTCCTTCCTTCCTTCCTTCCTTCCTTCCTTCCTTCCTTCCTTCCTTCCTTCCTTCCTTCCTTCCTTCCTTCCTTCCTTCCTTCCTCAAGTCCCATACCTCCAGCCTATGGTACAGTTTTGTGGTTTTGTGGTCACATTTTTGTGCTCAGGGCTACTCCTGACTCAGATTTTCTGTCGTATTATTTTCATTTTGGGGTTACACCTAGTAATGCTCAATGGCTACCCTGGCTCTGTATTCATGAATAACTCCTGGAATCACTCTTGACATTGCTTGGGGAACATTATGGGATGTGAGGATTGAACCCAGGACAGGTGAATACAAAGTAAGCACCTTACCAGCAGTACTATTTTTTCGGACTCTAACTCCTGATTCTGTACTCAGGGATCACTCCTGACAGACTCAGGGAACCATATGGGATGCTGAGGATTAAATCCAGGCCAGCAGTGGCAAACTTACTCACTGTTCTATCTCTCTAAAACTATGTACACCATTGTACATTGTTTTATTTTATTTCTAAATGAGATAGGAAGGTCTGAAGAGTTTTCTCTCTTTTTAATAGGGGACAGATCTGGTCATGCTGGGAATTGGAAGGGGGTGAGGTGCTGAGGATTGAACTCAGGGCTTCACACACAATCGAATGTGCTCTAGCACTCCTTCTGCCTGCCTATTTATTGATGATTTTCCGATGGAGATATAGCATGCTGTGATCTTTGCTTCAGTTGCTCTTATTGCTTTGTAGAGACAATTAGAAGCCATCATGAGAGTTCATATAAGGGGCGATAGTGCTTTTGTCAGAGTGGTGACAGTAGATGTAAGGAAAATATAAGATTCTGAATGTAGTTGAAGATTGAGTTCAAAACTAAACAAAATGTAGGAACTAGAATGACCCCCAGATCACCAAATGATTTGGTAATTCCACTTTTGTGTACATAAGGAATAAAATTATTATATTAATTTTTTAATTTTAAAATTTTAAAAAATGGAATTACCATGAGAGTCACAGTTACTAAGTTGATTATGTTTGGGGTTCAGTCATACAATGTTCCATCACCTGTGCCTTCACTGTGTACATTTTTCACCATCAATGTTCCCAGTTTCCCTCCTGACCCCTCCTGAAATTATTATCTTGAAGATATATCTGCACCCTAATGTTCATTGTTAAATCACATACAATAGCCCAAATTTGGAAACAACCTGTTCCTGTTGGTGGAGGAATATGAAACTGTCATACATACCATCACACTCATACACATACTAGAATATTATTCATTTACAAAAGAAGGAAATCTTGGGCTGTGGGAGATGAATCCAAAGACTGAAGCACATTCTAGTATGCTGGAATCCTTAATTTAATCCATGGCACACTGCAATCTCCCCATATCAGGGAGACCACAGAGAACTGAGTCAGGAGTAAATTCTGAACATAAAGAGTACAGGAAAGGAAAGAAAGTGCCTGCCTACTCTGCCTGGCTGAGTAATGAAATTAGCATCAAACAGGTTGGTGGTAGTGGTGGTGGTGAGAAATTAATTATATACAAATGCACAATCTACAAAGATGTGGATTCCAAAGCCAGCTGGACAATCAGGATATAAATCTTGAGCTAGGGAATGGGATAGAGGCCTGAAGCTTCAAGGAGAAAGACGGGGGCTCTGATAAGAAAAAAGGTAAATCATATGATGAAAACCAGATGCTCTGAAATGAGATGTTGGCCCTGTAATTAAAATTTGCCATGTTCAAACTTTAAGGTAGGGGGCTGCTGCCATAATTCAGCGGGTAGGGAGTTTGCCTTGCATGTGGTCTGCCCTGGTTCAATCCTTGGCACCCCATATAGTCCCCTGAGCACCACCAGGAGTAACTCCTGAGTGATTCGAAAAGCAAAAAAAAAAAAAAAAAAAAAAGGTTATTGCTGATAATATCCCATAAAAGTTGTTGCTGATAATAATCCCACAACATTAACTCCATAATAATTCTCGCAGGGCTGTTCACTTTTCATTCTATCAGGTAGTGAGAGAGTGGCAAATGTTTCCTATGTGCATTCATAGCTCAGTTGATCTCAGCTTGAAATAATCCACATGCCAAAGTGACACCGCATAGATGGGCCTGCCGGTATGTCTCATAGAAGACTCTCCACTAACCACAATGGTGCAATTCCATCTCCACAGGCGAAACACTGAACCTCAACCACAACCTCAAACCCTAGTTACCAAAAACTTCACTCAACATGGATCAGAGTTTTAAGTGTACATGGTAAATTAAAATGCCTTTAGAGAGAGGAATGAAGGGAGAAGGTCTTTATTACCTAGGGTTAGGAAATAGTTCTTGGACACGGTACCAAATGGACAACTAAAATTAACAAATCACTTTAAAATGAATGAACTGGATCTCATCAAAAGTGAAAACAAGCAAACAAGTAATAGACCAGGACCAGAGCAATATTGCAGCAGGTAGTTCACTTCTATTGCCACGGTAACTAGGGTTTGATTTCCCAGCTCCGGATATGATCCCCTAAATCCTGTCATGAGTGATCTCTGAGCCGAGGATCAGGGATTAGCCCTGAGCACTGCTGAGTCTGGTCATCCCAACTCAAAAAAGCAATAGATCCTGTTAAGAAGATGAAAAACAAACAACAACCATAAAAGCTGCAGATAGGAGAAAGTATTTCTGGACTATGTATCTGATAAGAGAATCATATCTGGAATGCATAAAGGTCTTTCAAAATGTAAGAGTGAAAATCAAGTTATACAATTAGAAAATGGGCAGTAGACATCAGATACTTAACTTCCTAGAATATATATGATAAATAGATAGATGAAAAGATAGTATTATTAGCTATTAGGGCAATGTAGCTTAAGACCATGAGATACTATTCAGTCCATGATTTTTTTTTTTTTTTTTTTATTGGGGGCGTCACACCTGGCAATGCTCAGGGGTTACTCCTGGCTCTGCATTCAGGAATCACTCCTGGCAGTGCTCGGGGGCCATATGGGATGCCAGGGTCGAACCCGGTCATCGCATGCAAGGCAAACACCGTATCTGCTGTGCTATCACTCCAACCCTACAACCCATGATTTTTTACACTAGTTAAACTAAAATTAAAAAATAGTCACAATATCAAATAGTGGTTAGGACTTTAAAAGCCAACATCAGGGGCCAGAGAGAGAGCTCAAACAGCAAGTATGTATGCGTTGCTTTCTGGAGGCCAGCATTTGATTTTGAGCACCTCACAATCCTCCAACACCACTGGGAGCCAGAGGTAACCCCTGAGCATAATCAGGTGTGGTTCCAAAACAAGACAGAAGAAACAGGATCATACAACACTTTGGTATCTCAAAAGTAGTTAGTCAGTTTCTAAAAAGTTTACATACATGTGTCTCAGGAGCTACTTTTTGCAGTTTTGAGTATTTGTCCCAAGAAAATAAAAGTTTTCATCCATACAAAAATTAATTTGTATAGCTTATAGTAGTTGCACAACAGAAACAACAGAAAGTGTTTTCAATAAATGATTAAACAAATGGTGGCACAACTGTCTATGTATCTTATTGTTGTTGTTTTGAGAATCCTGACTAATATGCAAGGAATGTTACTCAGCAATAAAAAGAAATAAATTATTGATACACAAAGCAACTTAAATGGATCATTGCATATTTCACCACAAAATCACGGCACTTGTTTTCATTCCAAAAACTGGCTTAAAACTTTTCATCTGGGAATCCTTGTGTGGTATCATTCTGTTCATTATACTCCTTAAAAGGTAAACAGAACAGCAATGTATTCACCCAAGGCACATGGAGGATCCTTTGTTTTCTCTTGTACTGCTGAGCCAGGAGTCCACAATTCTCAGATGTGCATACACATGGTCGGTGTGTGTAAACAAACCTTTAATATTTGCAGTGGACGTCATTTGGTGATCAAGCTCTCATCATCCACTTGTCGAAATGGTGCAAGTGGTCTTTAAAGGGTTTGCTTAGGACTGGAGACAGCTCAATCCACTCAACACAAGTTTTGCAAAATGGTTTAGAACTGTTACGCATGTGCTGGGACTTGATACCGCATGAAACAGTCCTTAAACACTTCAAAAAAGACAGGAATTTCAAGAATACTGGATGGATCTGAAGATGACGCATTGTGTCAGAGAGACAAAGTAAACACATTAGCAATGACTGGCCTGGGCATCAGATAAGAAAACTGATGATAGCAGTGCGGCCTCCCGGAACCCAGGTGAGAGTTTGTAACTGTACTTTGCAACACTACCGTAAATTTCCTCAAGCGAAATATTTTGACTAGAATGCTCAAATCAATAACAACTAATCAGTTACTTTTTTCTTTCCCCCAGACCAGAAAAAATGTTCACCAAACTATCACGAAGAGACTGGAGAGATAGTGCAGTGGATAGGGCACTTGCCTGGAACACAACTGACATGTTTTTTTTTCTTTTTGTGTCACACCCGGCATTGCTCAGGGGTTACTCCTGGCTCTGCACTCAGGAATTACTCCTGGCGGTGCTCGGGGGACCATATGGGATGCTGGGGATCGAACCCGGGCCGGCACAGACCGGCCGAGTGCAAGGCAAACGCCCTACCCGCTGGACTATCGCTCCGGCCCTGACATGGTTTTGATGAAGAATCTCATGTGGGCATCTATGCATCATCAAATGTAATTCCTGAGTGCAGAGTCAGGAATAACCCCCTGAGCATTGCCACGGGGGCCCCCCCAAACCAAACCAAAACAAAACTATTATGAAGAATAATGTGTGTTAATTTGAACTACTTAGTTCAAACATATAGATTCAGGAATATATCACACATGCTCATCTTGCACCTGCTTTTTGGCAAAAAATATTTGCATAAAATCGTAAATATTCACGTTATGAAGTACGGTATGCTGAATGAAATCTCAATCGCTCATGTGCTGGGGCTAAAGCCACATGGCACAGCATGTAGGGCTTTTGCCTGGCACGCTGCTGATCTGAATTCAATCCTTGGCATCCCATATGGATGCTTGAGCACTGCCAGGAGTGATCCCTGAGTACAGGGCAAAGAGTAAGCCTTGAGCATCAACAGGTGTGTCCCCAAATACTCTCCTCCCTCCCCCAAAGTAAAACCCTCAGGTGCTTTTTATTCATTCATATGCCATTCTTGAAATGTCAAATTTACATTCTTGAAGTATCAAAATTACAAAACCACAAACAGATCAGGGGTGAATGGCTGATGGGTGTAGCACTTGGGAGATCTGTGACGGGACAGTCTACATCTTTGTCAGGAGAGTGGTTTCATGAATTGACGCATGTGAACCTTGCATGTGAACCTTACATAGGACTACTACTTTATACTAATGCCAATGTTCTGACATTGTCTATGAGGGCTAAATAAGATGTAATCAGTGGCAGACTGGACAACATGAACATTAATCTCTCAGTGCTACTACAACAACTTCCTCTGAAATCTGTATATACTGTAAAAGGAAAAGCTAAAAATTGGGTCAGAGGAATAGTACAGCAGGTAAGGCATTTGCCTTGCACATGGCTGACCTGGGTTCAATCCCTGGCATCACTGATGGTCTCCCAAGCTCTGCCAGGAGCAATTTCTGACTGCAGAGTCAGGAGTAACCCCTGAGCATGGCAGGGTGTGACCCAAAAAGCCAAAGAAAAAGAAAAGTTAAAGATCTCTGAGTCATCTTTTCTGTCCTTCATCTGTCTTTCATTTTCTCTTTCCCTGCATATGACTTGCTCCCTCTTTACCCCGAGTCTCTTTTTTTCCCCCCCCCTCTCCTAGACATTAAGTTGTCTTTCAGTTGACCAAAATGAAGAAACAGGCTGTGCCCTGTCCTTTTGTTAATCTTATTCCATTAAAATACTATTATGCATGGTGCCAGAGCGATAGCCCAGCAGGTAGGGCGTTTGCCTTGCATGCGGCTGGCCCATGCCGGGCCGGGTTCGATCCCTGGCATCCCATATGGTCCCCCGAGCACCGCCAGGAGTGATTTCTGAGTGCAGAGCCAGGAGTAACCCCTGAGCATCGCCGGGTGTGACCCAAAAAGCAAAAAAAAAAAAAAAAATACTATTATGCAGCTGTTAGGAAAAATGAAGTTATGAAATTTGCCTATAAATGAATGGACATGGAGAGGATCTTATTGAGTGAAATTAGCCAGAAGGAAAAAGACAGATATAGAATGACTGCATTTATTTGTTATGCATATATATAGTATGATACCAATATCCAAGGTCAGGCAAAACATAGACCAGGAAGTCTTGTCAATAGGTGGGATCTACCGCAAACGTGTGGAAGTCAGAGGTTAGGTAAGACAGAGAAGGAAACAGTGTGCTAATAATTGTTGAAAATGATAATACCAGCCTACAACTGAGCATTGAATATAGGCAAAGGGATACACATGATAACCTCTAAATGTATGTATTGCAATCCACAATGTGTAAGAGAAGGAGGGGAGAGAGAGAGTGAGAGAGAGGGAGGGAGGGAAGAGAGAGAGAGGGAGGGAGGGAAGGAGAGTAAGGGAGGAAGGGAAGGAGAGAAGGAAGGAGGGAACAAGGGAGGGAGGGAGAGAGAGAAAGAGAGAAAAGAGATAAATAAAGAACCTGCCATAGAGGCAGGCTGGGGAGGGGGAGGGAATCGGGGACATGGGTGGTGGGAAAATAGGCACTGGTGGAGGAATGGGTGCTGGAACACTGTATGACCGAAACCCAAATATGAACATCTTTGTAATTGTTTATCTCACTGTGGTATAATAAAATAATTAAAAAACCTTAATAAACAACAGGCACCAAAACAGCCTTTCAGGGGTCTGAGCGATAGTGCTGAGGGTAGGGCATTTGCCTTGCACGCAGCCGACTTGGGTTCGATCCCCAGCATCCTACATGGCCCGAGTACTGTCAGGAGTAATTCCTGAGTGCAGAGCCAGGAGTGACCCCTGAGCATTGCCCGATGTGACCCCCAAAAATCCCCACAAAAAACAACCTTACAAACAGACCTTTTATTTTACATGATGCACAGTTAATATTATTCTTTGAGGAAGTGTTTAGGGTAAGGAGGGATTCACTCCCTGTACCAGTTATAATTCCATATTCTGAGGTTCATTGGAGTGCCAGGAACAAGTGCCCCCTTGGTGATCAGGGCATCTAGGAGGACACCAGGAAGTGTTTCGGGGAAGCAGGGAGTCCAGGGGTTGGTCTGCATGTCTCTGACACCTGAGCTAGCTCCACAGTCCCTAATGAATATTCTTTTCCTTTCGGTTTTTTGGGTCATACCCAGCTATTCCCAGGGGTTATTCCTGTCTCTGCACCCAGGAATTACTCCTGGCCGTGCTTCGGGGACTGTATGGGGAGACTATCTGGGACATGGAGGATCAGCCTGGGTTGGCCACGTGCAAGGCAAAGGCTCTGCCAGCTCTAATACGCTCTGGCTCCATTAATGGATATTCTTAATGTCAGCAGTGTGCAATACCTATTGAAGAAAGGTTTTTTTTCCCTCATATGAATAGAGTATTAATAAAATTCTTGTGCCTCTGAATTAAGAACATATAGTTAAGATTTAATGGGAAAAGTGATATTAAATATTATGTTCCACTAGTTTTTCGTATACATTCATACGTCAAAAATAATCGTTGCCTGCCCATGTACCCAGGCACTTCGTTCGGAAAATATGATCATTATAACTTAAGAACATCAAACAAACACAGCCTGTCCAGAGGGCGTGCAAAGTGAATCTGGCAACACTTTGGAAAAGTACTACTTTAAGTTCTCAAGAACCCAAAAGCCCTCTGGCTCTTCCAGTGGGTTCAGCCCTAAATATTCTCAGTCCTTTGAAAAAATTATGAGTTGCAGGTGTTTATATTCTCAATCATTTTCTTTCAGTCTTTTCATTTCTTAATCATTTTTAATGCCCTAAGGACTACACTTTGTAGGCCATAACAGTCATACTTAACGCAGTGTTCACTTTCCCCCATCCTATTCTCTTTCCCTTTTTAAAACAAACATTTTCCTCTTTTCTCAATTCAGGTATGTCCTCAAAGTCTCGATAAAGACGCCAACTATAAAAACGCGAATGCGCTAGTTGGGGAACGAAGGAAGTTTGTCCCTAGCGGCGATCCGTCCTCGCGGTTGCCTGTAGCAAGATGGCGGCGGTCTCAATGTCAGCGGCGCTGAGACAAGCGATATGGGGGGGAGAAGGGCAACGGCTAACGCTGCCATTTCTGTTTCCCGGGTCCCGACCAGGTAATAGGATTGTCAGAATCCCTCCTCAAGCTTCTCGGGTCCGTCTGCTTTGGCGGAGATTCTGCGGGCGGGGAGGCGGCGTGCCGGAAGCGTCCTCCGCGGCCTGCCCAAAGCGTCCTCTGCTGACCCTGTGCTCGGGAGAGGGCGGCAGGTCTGGGCTTGCTGCGGCCGGGGGAGGGGGACTCCTGGGTTCTCGCAGCCGGCTGGCTGACCCCGAGCCCCTGCGAGGGAGGAGACTCCTCGACCCCCGCCGGGGAGCACTCGCCGCTCCCCCGAGTGTCACCTGTGCCCCTCCCGTCCGGAGTCTCCCACGGGTGTTCCCACACTCCTTTTCCGCGGCTTCGCGTGGTCTTGATTGCATTTCGGACGGAAACGCTCTTTGTAATCATCCGCTGCTTAGGAGGAAAACTTGGTCGGGATTTCATGTTAGTTGCAAGCAGACCAACAACCCCCCAAAGCCAAGGCTTGAACGCCGGCAGCGTGCCCCCCCCCAGCCCTGTTCATCAGAACCTCATCACTCAGATGGGTGCTGTTCTGTCCTCAAGGACTTTTGTCGTGACCCCCACCCCCGTCCCCGCGTTTTTTAATGCATCCCATTTCCTCGCATCATCGCGATTGTGTACACACACACACACACACACACACACACACACACACTACTTACAACTGTTCTGTCACCATTGCCTCCTTACTTGGCTTACTTACTTACCAGGACTTGTGGTTCCTGTGGACCGCACCTCCCTGCGCACTGGGGACCGAAGATGCAAGGCAGCGGTGGTGGTCGTGGTGGGGGTGGTCGTGGGGTTGGGCAGGTGTGGGGGACTGGTAGAAATGGGGGAGTGAGGTGAGCAGGTGGAAAAGCAGGACCATCAAACGCAACATGGTGTGAGTCACTAGGAAATAAGGGGATGCTGCGAATTGCAGCTAGAGTTAATCAGCAATCCTTCGGGTGCTGGTTTTTGTTCTGTTTTTAGGGCTACACCCCACGGGGCTGGGAACTTAAGGGATGCTGGGGATTGAACTAGGGTCAGCCCTGTAGTGCCCTGCCGCCTGTAAGCTCAGGCCCAGTCAGGAATCTTTTTTCTTTTTCTTTTTTTCTCTTTGGGTCACACCCAGCGATGCGCAGGGGTTCCTCCTGGCTCTGCACACAGGAATTACTCCTGGCGGTGCTGGGGGGCCATATGCGATGCTGGGGATAGAATCTGGGTGGGCCACGTGCAAGGCAAACTACCCAGTACGCTATGGCCCCAGGAATCATTTTTGAAGGTGCTCTTAATTTTAGGTTTTGGATGGTGAATGTTGGGTGGAAAAGACGAGGAAGCTTTGGGTCCTTGATTGTGTTGGACTGCCAACCGCCTGTGACAAGGCTTGAAGGCAGCTGAATGAGCTTTAATAGAGTCCTTGGAAGAGAGTGCTCCGAGCCATTGGGGAAAGGTGAATGAGAACTTTCGTGGCGTTGGTTGTTCTACAGGCAGGGAACTTGAAAAATGCACCGAGCTGTTGTTTTGCTTGTTTGGGGGCTACACCCAGCTGTGCTCAAGGGCTTACTCCTGGCTCTGTGCTCAGGGATCTCACCCGATAGGGGGTGCCTGGGATCAAACCGCAGCTCGCTGTGTGCGACCCAGCTTCCTTACTGTACTATTTCTTTGACCCCTGAAAGTATTTCTATTTGGTAAATACTCTTCTTGCTGAGTTAGGGCTAGGATAAAAGTCTTCCAGATGACAGTACTTGTTCTTCAAGACATTATGCAGATTAACTCTGCATTCTCATGTATTCACAGTAACTGGAAAATTGAAAACCAGTTTCAAAGGACCATGTGTTGCCTGCCTAATGAAAACATGACTACATCTAAACTCAAGCCAGTCATTTTTCTCTGGGGTTATAGCAGCGGAAATGCAGTTGTTGTTGTTGTTGTTGTTATTTTGGGGCCACACCTGACTGTGACCAGGGGTTATTCCCTGGCTCTGTGCTCAGGAATTACGCCTAGTAGTGCTTTGGGGATATGGTATTTTGGGGTTTTTTGTTTTTGTTTTTTTTTACTTTTTGACTTACACCCAGCAATGCTCAACGGTTACTCCTGGCTGTGCTCAGAGGTCCATATAGGATGTCATGAATGGAACCTAGGTTGCCACATGCAAGGCAAATGCCCTACTCACTTTACTATCACTCTGGTCCCGGAAAACAAATTTTAAATCAATCAAATGGCATATCTTTTTCATACTACTTTTTTACCACCAAAACTTTTCTAACCTTGAGATGAGATGAAATGAAATGTATTAGTCTTCTTTTATATGATTTGCTTTTTGTTTTTATGCAATCTTTTTGTTTACTTTAAGGCATGCTCTCTACTGCTGACCCACTTCTCCCACTCATCCATTAACTTAAGAGCAATGAGGATTTGAAAAAGTTGAGGGAAGAGAGGGCAATTAATTTTGGCTACCCAGGCAAAATAGGGTGGAGGATAGACAGCAGGAAGGTGCTTTGACTTGCATGTAAAATCTGAGTCCATCCCTAATACCTTGTATTTTCTGAGCCCTGAGCACAGAGTAGTCCCCAAACCTAAAACCAAACTAATGAAATTGATGTTATCATGGTGCTTAGAAAAACTATTGTAAATGATGTAACATTTCAGACACTTGAGTAAAATGATGAAGGATGGAATCTGGCATTTGACCGAAGGGGAGTAGGGAACAGATAGTGACTGAAGAAAAGGAAGGAGCAGAGTGCACTTAACTGCTGCATTCAACAGTGGTATAAGTTAAAACAAACAAACCCGCAACCAGATGGCTAAACAAAACCCTCCACTACTCAGAAGAGGCAAAGGTGAGCATCAGTGTTTCCAGCTGACGTAGTTACTAGCGCCTCCAGTGAGCCCGTTTCCCTCCTGCTTCTCATTTCCCCAGATTGAGTCTCGGTTTCTACCATTTTTCATTCCCCTGGAGTGACTGAGAAGCAGAAAGTCCTAGATTCAAGGTCTGCACCTTTCCTTACTTCCCCAGACTTACCAAAGAGATTCTAAGGGATTATTGTGGGCAAGTTGAACTATTCAGTATATTGATAAAACAGCCAGGCAAAATGCTATTCTATCTTTAAAAAATAAGGACTTGGGGGCCGGAGCGGTAGCCCAGCGGGTAAGCCGTTTGCCTTGCACGCGGCCGGCCTGTGCCGGCCCGGGTTCGATCCCCGGCATCCCATATGGTTCCCTGAGCACCGCCAGGAGAAATTCCTGAGCAAAGAGCCAGGAGTAACCCCTGAGCATCGCCGGGTGTGACCCAAAAAGAAAAAAAAAAAAAAAAAAAAAAAAATAAGGACTTGGACTCAAGATATTTAATACAGTGGTCTTTAGGCATGATTTTTGGTAACCTATTCTTGTCTCTCTCTAATCTTTGCATTACTTTTCAGTTTGAAATAGTTTAGCTCATAGGATCATAGATGTGCAGATAATACTAGCGATTGTATGGGTCCTTTTTGAAGCCCGCTTTTTACTTCAGTCTCTGCCACTAGTCTCTGGCTCTATTTTCTTTTTCAGAATTAGATAAGCCAGTATGAAATTATGAGTCTGCAGGGACCTCTGATGAGTAAGAGTCCAAGGTTGAATCCAAGGGTTGACCAGAGTTACACCTTTCTGGGAAATTATCTCAACATGAATTTGAGAAACATTTAGGACATTTAAAACCAGTAGTTGGTTGGCTTTTATTTCAGATAAACTGGATAAACAAATTACTGTTTGAAGGACAGCCACTTTTTAGTTTTTGAAGCATAACACCAAATTTCTAAGTTTGAAATGTTTCTAATGGGTTTTATTATTTAGCTTATTTCCTCAGTAAAAATATCAATAATTGGTCTGTTATCATCAATAGACATTTAATTTTCTTTTTCTTTTTTCTTTCTTTTTTTTTTTTTTTTTTTTTTGTATTTTGGGCCACACCCCAAAAGGGAGAGCTGGGTATGGGATCCGAATTCTTTAGTTTTTTAATTGCTTTTTGGGTCACACCCAGCGATGCTCAGGGGTTACTCCTGGCTCTACACTCAGGAATTACTCCTGGTGGTGCTCAGGGACCATATGGGATGCTGGGGATCGAACCTGGGTCGACTGCATGTCAGGCAAATGCCCTACCTACTGGACTATCCCTCTGGCCCTGACCCGGTTCTTAAAGCAAGTGCCCTACCCTCTATATTATTATTTTTTATTGTTTATTTATTAATTTTCAATGGAATCACTGTGATAAAGCATTGCAAAGCTACTCATGATTGGGTTTCCGTCATGCAGCGTTTCAACATCTATCCCTCCACCAGTGCACATTTCTTAATACCAGTGTGCCCACTGTATTATTGTGCTGTACATCATAGGGTCTTTTCTTGGTTACCTTAGGGGTGGGGTTGGGTTTTTTGATGGTGCTGGAGTTGGGGGGCTACTCTTGGCTCTCGGCTTTTCTGTTCCTTATTGAGGTGCCAGGGGATTATATGGAGCAGGGAATTTAACTAGGGTTGGCACACCCAAGGCCTTAATCCCTGTATTGCCTCTCCGGCTAAACCTTTTGGTTTGTCGGGCGGAGTGATAGCCCAGCAGGTAGGGGCGTTTGCCTTGCATGCGGCCAGCTTGTGCTGGCCTGGGTTCGATCCCCGGCATCCCATATGGTCCCCGAGCACCGCCAGGAGTGATTCCTGAGTGCAGAGCCAGGAGTAACCCCTGAGCATCGCCAAGTGTGACCCAAAAAGCAAAAAACAAACAAACAAACAAAAAAAACCCTTTTGGTTTGTTTCTGGCCCTTGGTGGGGCACAGGCCACTCCCTTTGTCCTGGAGACTGTGGGTACCTTTCTTACCTTCTGTACTGAATTTTAAACGTACATGCACACATTCACAAGTGAGCAGTTTTAGCTCATAACCTGATGTATTAGTTGTGAAATTACAGGATTCTGAAGGGCTGAGAATATTTTTTGGATAGTTCATATTTAGTGATGTGTTATTGTTTAAAAAAAGCTGGAAGCCCTCTTATAAATTTATATTAAAAGAAGAAGGCTGGGGGGAGATAGCTCAAAGGGCTAGAGTACACGCATTGCATGCTGGAGACCTGGGTGCAATCCCCAGGACCATATGGTCCCCTGAGCACCACTGGGTGTGGCCCCCAGTCCTCCCAGATGGAATTGATATACTACATAGAAATATAGCTTTACGTTTGGGAAGGGTTACTCATAGAAAATGGCATTTAAAAAACTGTAGTAACTTTCATTAGACTTTATGCTCTTTGTTTTGTTTTTGGGCCACATCTGGTGATGATTAGGGATTACTCTTGGCCCTGCATTCAAGAATTATTCCTGGTGGTGCTTGGGGCCAGGGGTAGTGAAGATGGTTGGGGGAAGAGAGGAGAGACCCACACACCGTATGGGATTCTGGGCCTCAAACTCAGGTAGATCGCTTGCAAGACAAGTGACCTACCACTGTACTATTTCTTCAGCTCTTTTTTATGAAGTTTTTCCCTTGACTTTAAACATTTATATTATTTGGGTTTTATATTATTTGTTTTTTTGGGCCACACTTGGTGATGCTCAGGCGTTACTTCTGGGTCTGCATTTAGGCATTTACTCCTAGTGGTGCTTGGTGGACCATATGGGGAGCTGGGAATTGAACAGGGTTGGCGCGCCCAAGACAAGTACTGTGCCTGCTATATTATTGCTCCAGCCCCCAAAGTAAGATAATTTGAAATGGAAAAACTTCTGAAATGTTATATCCTTTGGTGAAAATTGAAGATAATTTTTGTGGTAGTTTAAGTACAATTTTTTTTTTTTAAGTTGGAGTTTATGTTATAACTGGATAGTGACTTTGGGTGCGATGAGATTACTTTGCTCCCGAGGCAGTTCATGGGCAGGACCACCGGAAGAACAGGGAGTTAGGGGGGAGGGATCCCATCCCCGATTGTTGAAAGTCTGGAGATTTCAGTCACAAAACCCACATATCTGAGTTTTCCAACCGATTAATTTCTGGGTGGAGCTGGTCTGAGCAGTGGAGTCTGGCCTTGAATATGGTGGCGATTGTGGAGTGTGGTGGTTTTCAGCTGCTGGAGTTCTGTTGGGATGGGCCAGACCCAAACCCGGCCCCCTCCAGGCTGGTCCAAATGGTGAGTCTTGCCCAGGCACTGGAAGCATCTCTGCCACTTATTGATCTCTTTTTTTTTTTTTAATTTTTTTTCACAAATTTTATTACACCATTTTAGACATACAATTGCAAGATGCTCATGTAGAGTTTTGGTTTTACAGTGTTCCAACACCCATCCCTCCACCCAAACCCATCTCCCATCACCAATGTCCCCACCTCCCTCCCCCCTCCCACACCTCAACTACGTGGTGGGTTCTGTATGTCTTTTCTCTCTTCTCTATCTCTCCTTCCCGCCAAACTTTCCCGCACATCGTGTAATGCAGTGGATTAAAGGACATTACTGTTTCCACTATTTTGATGGACCACGGCCGCTAGTGCCTTGCGACCCTGGACTCGAACTGGTTTTCCTCTGTTAATCTGGTCGTGAGGTAGTATCCCAGCGTCCGGACAGTGAAGGTGGTGACTAGTGTGGTGGGCAAGTCTCATCCGGCTGCTTCCGGGACCCCCAGAGGTGATGGGCCCACTCCCAAAACCCATCTGTCCTCCTGGAAGCCCATGGTCAGCTTAACCCGGGGAAAGCAGAGTGCCAGCTTCCCCAGGCACATCCGAGGCCCTCATGCTAAGGCTGGTCGCCCCAGGGAAGCTTCTGGGCGGGGCCACCAGGCTCGACAAAATGGAGGGGGAATGGCTGACCCCTGACTCTACCTGACGAATTCCCAGCAATTCCCGCTTCTGGGAGCTGCCTACCTGGGCTCGAACTGGTTTTGCTCTGTTAATCTGGTCATGAAGTAGTATCCCAGCGTCTGGACAGCGAAGGTGGTGGCTAGTGTGGTGGGCGAGTCTCATCCGGCTGCTTTCGGGGACCCCCAGAGGTGATGGGCCCACTCCCAAAACCCATCTGTCCTCCTGGAAGCCCCATGGTCAGCTTAACCCGGGAAAGCGGAGTTCCAGCTTCCCCAGGCGTCCAAGGCCTGCATGCTATGGCTGGTTGCCCCAGGGCAGCTCCTAGGCGGGGCCACCAGGCTCGACAAAATGGAGGGGGGAATGGCCGACCCCTGACTCCATCTGACGAATTCCCAGCGATTCCCGCTTCTGGGAGCTGCCCACCTGGGCTTGAACTGGTTTTGCTCTGTTAATCTGGTCGTGAGGTAGTTTCCCAGCGTCCGGACAGCTAAGGTGGTGGCTAGTGTGTTATTGATCTCTTTCAAGATTCATATATGAGTTTCGGTCTCAGCACAAATGAATGGTAGAGGCTAATAATTTACTGTGTAATATTCATTGCTAGACTTTCTTGGGTTTCTCACAGTCAGCCTTTTAACTCAGGTATTCTTAGTATCTATTTTTCAGATGAGGAAACAGATTTTTCTATTTTTATCTCTAGGGAATAGTAAGATTTAGCAGTCTGGAGAAATATGTTGACTTTTATAGTGAGAGTTATTTTGATACTAGTCAATTAAAATCTTAATCTCCACTGTTTCTGCAAGCATGTTCTTTTGCCCCGAGGGACTGCCTGCACTTACCTTTCCTTTCATTCTATGTTCCTTTCCGACAGAGTTTCTAGCCGAGAAATTAGGGGGAGCATTTTCCCTTGTAGTAAGAATTTTTTTCTTAAGATTTGAAATTGTTTTTGGTGAAAGAATTTATATTGGTGACTGTATTTACTTTATTATCCTCTTAAAATTTATTTTGTGTAAAATAATAATATATCAAACATATACTTTATATGTACTAAACAATATATTAAACATATACTGTAGCCTGGTGATTGTTTTTTAAAACAGCCTTTAAAAAAATTCATGTGCCTGTTATGGCTTGAATTTTTGTATCTGCCTTTCTTTTTTTCTTTTTGGTTCACACCTGGCAATGCTCAAGGTGCTCTTGGCTCTGCACTCAGGAATTACTCCTGGAGGTGCTCGAAAAGCCATATGGGATACCAGGAATCCACCCCGGTGGGCCGGGTACAAGGCACCGCCGCCCCCCCCTGCTGTGCTGTCCTCCGGCCCCTGTGTCTGCCTTTTAACTGTGCTTTTTGCGTCCTTCCTGACCGGTCTGCTACCCTGTCAGGAAGGGCCGCCCTTTCACCGCCCCTTTTTATTCATCATGGGGTTGACTACTGAGCAAAGAACCAGTTAAAATTTTGTATAAAATTAGACTTGTTGAAACTCTGGTGGTGAAAATTTACTCTGTTGTGATTAAAGACTTAAGCTCTTCAGGGCTGACAGATAATTGTGTATAATACATGAGTTCTTCTAACTTTTCTTTTTAGTTTGCAGTGTTCAGAGACCTCGATGGAACCTTCTTGTACCTGATTTACAGTGATCACATTCTTTATAATGACTTTTGTCTAAATATTTGGATATTTTTGCTAACTCATTCAGCTTTTTTGTCCTTTAAGCAAGGCACAAGCAATTTATAATTTCTATTTCAGATTTTCTTTCTGTTTGCTATTTATTTTGATATGTGAATATAGTCTTTAGAACTGGTTGTATAAATGTGATTTTTTTTTCTTGCCTTTATCCACCAGGTTTAATTTTTCTTTTATGGAGCCATTCTTTAACTCAAGTGCTGTTTAAATCCTGGCTGTGCCTCAGAATCACCTGTTGTGTGCATTAGAATTTTGGAAACCTTGACTACAGTATGTATCGGTTTTAGTAAGTTTAGGTTCAGGCTTAGCTCTGTGGGGGTGATTCTTAGGTAAGAATAGGGCTGAAACAGCCTTTAAAGTAATTGCTTTATTTTGAAATGTGTTTTTCCTTGGTTGGGGGTGGGGAGGCGTGGAGATTTCCAGAAAGAAATAAAAATGCTTCAGTTTTTGCATAATTTCCTAATTCAAGCTTTCTTATGCTTTTTACCCAGGCACAATATAGAGGATTTTTTCCCTTGGAGAAACTTTGAAGCAAAGCAGACATTTTGATAATTCTGGAGAAAGCAGGCCATATTACTCACTCTCCAGAGATTTTGTTCTTCCTTTTGGAAAGGCTCAGGTTTAATATAGCACAGCTGTTGAACTCTGCCCTTCAGAGTTTTAAGAAGAAAGTGTTTTTATCCTTTAAAATGGAAATGCCTTTTATGGGAGGTGGTCTTGGCTAGATACAGTTCTCTAAGAAAGTTTCATGCTTTTCTAGAGTTCTTTTTGTTTCAATGATTTCTTGGAATTTTGGTGTTGAGAGTACTTTCTTGAGAATAAAGGTTTGGCTGTTTGTTTTTCAGTGTTTTGCTGTGTCCTTAACAAAGCTAGATGATGACATTATTTATTTTGTTTTTCTAGTACTCAAAATATGTTCTTTACTTTATTCAGTCATTCCATATATAAGTAAATGGTCCTTGAATAGGACTTGCTAGACAAAAGAGCCTGTTCTAGATGACTGTTCAATAAGCCATATGCTTCCCCTAAAGATGTCAGTCTTTCTTGATGAGCTTTAAAGTGAATCCAGATGTTTTGCTCTTTGGAGCACTACCATTCTTTGTTTGGAAAGAGCACTTTTTCAAGAGATTTCTTTAATAAACAGAAATTTGCATAAAATTCACATCTGTAACTTTTGCTTTTTTTAAAAAAACGATTTTGGGTACCCTGTAATGATAGGGTTTCTGCAGAAAACTTTCCAGTTTGTTTCTCTTCATGAAAATTTTGCTTTTAAAATCTTAATGAAGGCCGGAGCGATAGTCTAGTGGGGGAGGGCGTTTGCCTTGCACATGCCCGACCCAGGTTCGATCCCCAGCATCCCATATGGTCCCCCCAGCACTGCCACGAGTAATTCCTGAGTGCAGAGCCAGGAGTAACCCCTGAGCATCGCGGGTGTGGCTCAAAAAAGGCAAAAAATATATATATAAAACTTAATGAAATTATATTTTTAGTTTCATTAGACATTAGTAATTTGAATTTAATTTTATTGAATGAGGTTTTGGAGAAATAGGACATAGAGAAATAGAATAGATTTTTGACATGACTTTGCTAAGATTTTATTTAAAAAATTTGGAATTTGAAAGTATCTTATAATATTTACTTTCGTGGATGATACATTTTTTAGGCGTTTAATGCCCTTTATGTTGCCTGAGCATTCAGATGTTTTATGCTCGCTTAACTCTAAAAGTTACAGCTAATAGGTTCACATACTCTTTGAATTGGTAAAAGACAACTTCACAAGGAACTATCAAGACTCTTTCCTAAGTGGCTGGACTTTGTTTTTTTCAGTCTTCTACCAGCAATGGATGCAAGCTTCTCTGTGTCCTTGTTAATACTGGCACTATCAGTATTTTAAAGTTTAGTAATTTTTTTGTTTGTTTTTGGGCCATACCTGATGGTGCTCAGAGCTTACTCCTGGTTCTGCATGCAGGAATTACTCCTTGTAGTGCTCAGGCACCATGTGGGAAGCCTAGAATCCAGTATGGATCAAGGGAAGCACCCTATCTGCTGTCTATCTCTCAGACCCAAAATTTAGTAAGTTTAATAGGTGTATAACAGTGTTTTATTGTTTTCATTGAGCTATATCCTGAAATGTACTTTTATTAGATTTATGATCTGATGGTTTTTAGTTTATTCAGAACTGTGCAATTAAACAATTTTAGAATATATAGTTTTTTTTTTTTTTTGGGGGGCTCACCTGGCAATGTTCAGGGGTTATTCCTGGCTCTGCACTCAGAATTACTCCTGGCAGTGCTCAGGGACCATATGGGATGCCGGGATCGAACTGTGGTTGGCTGTGTGTAAGGAAAACTCCCTACACGCTGTACTATCACTCCAGTCCCCTAGACTATAGTTTTTCATTACAGAGAAAACTTGATGTCCATTAGCAATCATTCCTTCCCTCCATTCCCTCCCTCCTCCCCTCCCCTCCCTCTCCCTTCCCTCCCTCCCTTCCCTCCCTCTCTCTCCTCCCTTCCCTCCCCTCCTCCTCCCTCCCCTCCTTCCCTTTCCCTCCCCTCTCCTCACTCCTCCCTTCCCCTCCCTCCTCCTCCCTCCCTCCCTCCCTCCCCTCCTCCCTTCCCCTCCTCCCTCCCTCCCCCCCCTCCCCCTCCCCTCCCTCCTCCCCTCCTCCCTCCCCTCCTCCTCCCCTCCCCCTCCCTCCCCTTCTCTCCCTCCCCTTCCCTTCCCGTTGGGGCTGGGGATTGGGACTTCACTAGGGTGGTAATAAACTAGTTTGTGTGCTAGGGGAGGTCAGCTTCTTGTGGTCAGCTGCCTTAACCCTTGTACTATCTCTTCATCCCCTCCTTGTTTGTACCTTAGCCCCTCCTTTAGGTAACACTAATCTACTTCCTGCCTGTATGAATATCCCTATTTAGGATATATCATACAAATGGAATTCTGCGTTTTTTGTCTTAGGTTTCTTTTACTTTTTAGCTAATGTTTACAGGATTCATTCAATCTGAGACACTAATGTTTTTATTTTAAGGGTTTTGTGGGGGATGGTCATACCTGGTCATCAGCGTGGGAGTACCACGCAGTGCTTGTGATCAAACCCTGATCTCCTGAATGCAAGCATATGTTGTAGTAGTCCTCTGAGCTCTTTCCTTGGTCCTTTCAAATTGATGAATAATTTTCTTGCTGTGGTCATACCACATTTTGTTTATAAATAATATATATATAATAGCGTTTTGGTATTGTATTTAGATTTGGTGTGAGGGTAGTATTGGATTCATAAAATAAGCTGGGAACTTTCTCCCTTTTAAAGTGCTTTAGGGGCAGGAGTGATACACACTGAGCAGGGTGTTTGCTTTGCACGCGTCGTGGGGAACCCTGACTGACCAGGGTTCTATCCTCGGCATGTCATATGGTCTCCTAAGCATTGCCAGGAGTAATTCCTGAGTGCACAGTCAGCAATAACCTCTGAGCATTGCTGGGTGTGACCCAAAAAGCAAAAAAAAAAAAAAGCTTTAGTTTCAACCCACAAGATTTATGTTTATTTGCTTCAAAATATTTTATTTCCCTTGGTTGCTGGCTCCAGTTTTCAGCACTAGTTCCTGGCAGAAACACTTGATATTTTTTGTTAATCTGTCTTCAGGTGATGGCTCTTTTTTTTTTTTTAAAAAAATGTGATCTTTAGTAGTTTGAGTGGATCACTGTCACTGTCACTGTCTTCCCGTTCATCATTTGCTTTCGAGCGGGCCCCAGTAACATCTCCATATGTCCTGTCTCATGCTAGTAGAGCCCAAGGGCATCTGCTTGCTCCAGGAACATAAAGAGCCTCAATCCATTCCGGAATGAGATCTATAATTGTTACTGGTATTTGGCATATCAAATACAACACGGGTAGCTTGCCAGGCTCTGCCGCGCAGGTAGCATACTCTTGTAGTCGGCTGGTTGGCTGGCAGTTCTGACGAGAGAGAAGTCCGGATGTGGAAATGGAGGCCCTCATGGAGTGGGGGGTCATCTGGCTTGTAGCAAGGCTCTCCTGGGGTGGCGAACCAGGGCTAGAACCTGCCATCCCTCCTGGGCGCCTCGTGAGCAGCTGGGCACAGGGAGAGCAAGTAGCAGCTCTGCCCCATGTCTGTGAGTGGATATTCTGCTGGAAATTTCATTTCTGTTTTGAAGGCCTTAAAAAAAATTATCTAGAGGGTTGTTAGGATCAATAAGCACTTACCAAGTAAAAAGTTATCTCTTCAACCTTGATGTTATCCGATTTTACATTCCACCTCAGCTTTCTGCTGGCTACTATTTTCAGTACCAGACTTATGCTTTCTCATGGCCACTGGGGCTCATATGTATATATGTGAATTTTTTAAACCTGAGGCCTCGAACATTTGCTGTACCACTGAGCTATATCTCTGCTTGTTGTGGTTCTTTTCTAATCTCAAAAGAGACTATGTACTTTACTACTTTCGTCAAGCATTTCTACAATGTGTTACTCCCTCAGGGATGAGTCTGCAGGCTAGAATTAAGCAAGCAGCATTGGTGCTGGAGGGCTGGCGTGTGGTGGGATTGGTGCTGCAACGCTGTGCACCGAAAACTCACTGTTGGTTGTAAATCTCGGTGCTTTAAAAAAATAAAAAGTGGGGGCGGAGCGATAGCCCAGCGGGTAAGGCGTTTGCCTTGCATGCAGCCGACCTGGGTTCGATCCCCAGCATCCCATATGGTCCCCAAGCACCGCCAGGAGTAGATCCTGAGTGCACAGCCAGGACTTACCCCTGAGCATCTCTGGGTGGACCCAAAAAGAAAAAACAGTGTAAAAAGCCTAACAAAAGGTTCAAACAAAGACTAACATTTGTCAGTCTTGTGGGCTGTTTGATTTTCCTTAGAGTTTGAAACAGCTCATGGGTCTTGATCGGTCTAGACTGTTAGAGTTGATTTAGGAATTAGAAGTGAAGAGTCGGGGCTGGAGCAATAGTACAGTGGGTAGGGTGCTTACCTTGCACATGATGACCCAAGTTCAGTCCCTAGCATCCCATGTGGTCCTCAGAGCACCAGCAGGAGTAATTCCTGAGTGCAAAGTCAGAAGTAACCTTTAGGCATCGCCGGTGTGACCCAAGAAGCTCCCCAAAAATAAATAAAAGGGAGTTCAGGAGTGAGAGAAAGAAGGAAAAAAATATATTGCCATTGCTTTTTGTGGTTAATAAGAGACTCAGATTTACTGAAGCCTCCTGAGAAGCACACAAAATGTGTTTTAATATGATCAGTAAGGAAAGCGGAATATTTATCCTCTGGTTTTATACCGTGTGATTGAGTATTTTAGGTTTTATATGCTTTAAGCTGTACCTGGGCTTCTGAAGACCCTAAGGTATAATGGCTAAGGGAATGTGACAGGAGCATTGGAAAGTGTCACAGACTTCCTTACAACTCAGTATTCTTTTACTCTGTGTGTGTGTGGGGGTGCTTGGGGGATTGGAGAGCTTGAATTCTAATAATTGTCTCTTATTGAGCACTTAGGCATCAAGGTAATTGCTTTTTTTAAAAATTTCACTCATAAAAACAAATACTTCTTTTTTTTTTTGGGGGCTCACACCTGGCAATGCTCAGGGGTTTCTCCTGGCTCTGCACTCAGGAATTACTCCTGGCGGTGCTCAGGGGACCATATGGGATGCTGGGGATCGAACCTGGGCGGCATGGGCCGGCCGCCTGCAAGGCAAATGCCCTACCCGCGGACTATCGGCTCCGGCCCCTCAAATAATTCTAGATGATCTATTGACAATTATAATTTATTTATTCCTAGAGTTGTAAATAGCATACTTATTGAAACTTGCTTTATTTGCTAATATTCTGAAAGACATGACAAAGGATCTGGTAAAATTGAGATTTTACAGCTCACCAATAAATATTAATAGAGGCTCTCCATGGAAGAGATGGTTTCTTTTACACAAGTCAATGTTTAAAATTTATGACAGAAAGATACTATTGTGCTATGTGCCAGGTACTTGAACAGGGACTCTGTGTTACATCTTAGCAAATAAAAATCAAAACAAAATTTTCTTTGAATTTGAGAATGTAACATAGCACTAGGAAGTAATCATGTTTTCAGGGAAAGCATACATTTTCCCCCCATTACTGTTAATACTGGAATGATTGAAAGATAATTAGAACAATAAAGATAGTAAATTTAGTCAGGATAGCTTTTTTTCCTGTAGCTGACTTTCAGGCTCTTGTTCTTTGCCTACTGTTAGCTCTGATTATATGGTGGTAATATTTTCTTGCATCTTATTAATATGTTCCAGCATATTATTTTAGTGCATAATTAGCACTGGGCTGGATACAACATGCGTCTGAGTTTATTTCACAGATTTTGGTTTCCCTTTCCCTTGGTTAAAACGTTACATTCTGGGACTGGAAAGATGGTGCAGTGGATAGACCTCTTGCTTTGCACCAGTCCAGGTTATCAAACTTGGATACCCGACTCCCCATCTGGTCCTCTAACCCTGCTAGAGTGATCCCTGAGCACAGAGCAGGAATAAGCCCCTGAGCACCGGGGGGTGTGTGTGTGTCCCCCATTGTTACGTTGCTGAAGATGTTCCTAGTGTATCTTCATCTTAGTTAATACTTTTAGGTGGCCCATCATTAGGACATTTTGGTCTGTTTGTCTTCTTCTGGGCTCATACCCAGCAGTGCTCAAGGGCCGCTCATGGTAGTGCTCTGGGGGCTTGTGGTGCTAGGGGTTGAACCTGGGCCTCCTTCCTGCCTACAGAACATGTGTTCTAGGCCCTTTGTGCTACCTCTCGAGACTTAGGGGTTTTTATTGGTCTGTTTTACTCTAGTTTTTTTTGGTTGAATTATTATCTGTCCGTTGATGTACCAACTTCCTTAATAATCTTTTATTAGGGCTTTTCAATTTTTTTTACAAAACAACTTTAGAGATTTTTTTTTTCTAAACTATATTAGGTATGTTGTTAGCCTCTATTTTTTCCTTTTTGATTTGGGACCACACCTGGCAGTGCTCAGGAATTACTCCCTGGCTCTGCACTTCAGAATTCTCCTGGTGGTACTTGGGGTCCCTATGGGATGCCAAGGATCAAACCCGAGTTGGCCTTGTGCAAGATAAACACCCTATCTGCTGTACTATCACTCGGCCCCTCTAGTCTTAACTTTTTATGCTTGAGTTAATTTTATTCGATTGATCACCTCAGAAGTAACAAGAAGATGGTAACACATATTTTGAGGTCATTTTTACTTACTCTTAAGTTCCAACATTAATACCTTCTAGCTCTGTACCTGCTTTCTGGCTATAAAGTGGATATCATAATATCTTTTTATATAGTGTAGAGAGTGCTTAGGGCAGTGCCTGACTAATTGCCTAAGTACCTAAAAAACTGTAGCAGAAACATTAATCAAGTTATTCTTGGTTTTTTTAACTTTCCATTTTTGTTTCCTTCCTTCCCCACTCCCCCATCCTTTTAATATTATCTCAATTCTAGAGTACTTTAAATTTTATCTGTTTTATTTATAATGTTTTCATAAATGCACAAAGAATGGCCCACGCTTGGCTTCTTCTAGATTGTGACCTCCTGTGCACTCCCTCAACCCAATGTAATTTATTTTTTGGCATTCACCATTCATTCCTCTGAAATAGCTTTCATCAAGGTCTATGGTGACCCTGTTGCTAAATGAATAGACTCTTCTCAGTCCTTATCTTCCATGACCTTTTCATTCCAAAAGATGACTTTATTATTCTTGATAATAAAGTTATCTTGACTTCTAATTTGGCTTTCTACCTCTTTAATTACCTTTCAAAACTCATCATTTTCCCACTTCTTGAATTAAACAAGTTTGATTTGTAGCTCTTTACTGATTTTAAGTTTTCACTATGTAATATTTTATGTACACCTGTTTGTGTGCAAATATGTAGGGAAGCATGATGGAAAAATGAATTTTTGTGGCCGCCTCACCTTAAAATATAAAGCTGGACAGTTAACTAATATATGTATTGTTCACATATTCTGTGGTAGGCTGAATATATCTCTTTACCCTCCTCAGATTTGTCCAAATGTTAAATGCAATCTTATATGGCAAAGGAATTTATAAGTATGATTAAAATGAAGATCTTGGGGTGGGTGATTAGCTGGATAAGCTCAATGAAATGGCGG
>JAJIBD010013556.1:0-56622 GCA_021461705.1 Cryptotis parvus | reverse complement strand
CAAGACAGAGACCACGGCTGCGCAGGCACGTGGCGGCTCTGCCACGCGATTTAATCTTAGACTCCATGTATCTTAGCACCAGGTCCTTTCAGGATCTCTCTCATCATTCTATTTGCATCAAACTGGAGAGTTTATGGGGGAATGAGGAATTATGAGAGACTCACACACACGGAGCAGAGTTGCTACTTGCTCTCCCTGTGCCCAGCTGATCACGAGGCGTCCGGGAGTGATGGCAGGTTCTAGCCCTAGCCCGCCACCCCAGCAGAGCCTTCAAAGAAGCCAGAGGAACCCCTACACCATGAGGGCTGCCATTTTTCCACATCTGGAATCCCCTCTCATCGAACTCCACCCAGCAGAAGAGCTGATTGCTGCCTGGCTCGGTCGCACGGTTCATCAATAAATGCTCGAGTCTTGAGGTGACTAGAAGATTATCCCACCTGCGGGCAAAGCCTGGCAAGCTACCCAGGCTTGTTGTGTTTGACATGCCAAATACCAGTAACAATTATAGACCTCATTCCCATGACCTGATGGAATTGTTTGAGGCTCTTTATGTTCCTGGAGTGGGCAGATGCCCTTGAGCTATTTCACATGTAACAGGACATATTGAGATGTTACTGGTGCCTGCTCTAGTTATTGATGACCTACAGGAAATCAAGTGATCAAGTCTCAATATAGCCAGGGTGGTAGTCTCCTTGTAAATTCTAACTGCCCCACGCTGGGTACAATGGGTAAAAGAGGAGCTGTGACCAATCTACATAACATAGAAGTCTTAGTATATGTACAATAAGTCAGAAGTTTGAATAACTTCTGAGTCAAGGTGACTTCTGTAACTGTCACACCCTCTATCAGTGTTTAAATAAAGAGTGATCTCATTAGAATGACCCTTGGGCTTAAGAACATGTAAATAGATTAAGCTGTGGGTGGATAAAACGAAAAGCTCCCAAGCTAACTAAGCCTTCATCCAACATACTCCTTCATATTAGCCAACCTATTTTTTAAACCAAGTATCACTTGCATATTAGTTTTAACTTATAAAACATTTGTAATTGAATACTTGCAAATACAGAATGTTTAGTAAAAAATAAAATAAGTACATATTTTCCATTCAGTGATAATTACTATACATTTTCTAGAGTATATTTACCCAGATTTTTTTCACAAAATGCTTTAATTGTATAATGTTCTAGATGGGGATATATAGTGTAATTTTTCTTCAGTGGTTTTCAGAAGCATTACCAGCCACTCATTTCCAACTTTCTGTCTCTCTTACGTTAAAATCTCTATCAATTGTGTTTTTCTTCCACTTTTTTCATATAGTTTTTCCTATCTACCTTTAGGTGACCTCAATAGACACATCACCAAATAATTGGTGATGCTGAAGTTTGAGGGAAAAGATACACCATCAGAAATGTCTAATGTTTCATGTACTTTCAAAATAAAGATCAATAATTAGGTAATGATACTAGGAGTATTTTCTATTTATATCTGCAGGCATTAATTTTACAAATCTCTCTCTAGCCTTTCTTGTTTAAATCTGTGAAGTATGCTGAAACCCTTTACTTAAGGAAACAGGTGTAGAACAAACCTTTGCTTTAAATTATTCACCAAGCTATGGGAGGCAACTCCTTTGTGTTCTCTTCTATATAAAGATCACAAAGACAGGCTTAGTTAGCATTTATATGTAGATTTCTCTCAGGAACTTATTTCAAGCCTTTTTTGTTCTCAGGTTCAGTTTAAGTGCTGTTATTAATCATTTAAACACAACCATTAAGTTCTGTGTTACCTTTGGAACGTGGGTGGGTTTGTTTTTAGGTATACTATAAACAGTATTAGAATTCTTTTTTTTTGTTTTAATAGAATTATTTATCATTTCAGAAGCACTTTTGGGTAAGTGCTTCTGAAATAAAATAAAAGACACCTGACTGCCTTTTTTCTCCAACTACCTTTCAAAATGGAAATATCTCCTGACATGAATTCTGAAGATTCAGCATAACTGTTTATGAAGGACTAGTTTTATTTGTTTCCTGCTTTACTGAAATATATTTGGTGGATAAGTATTGTCCAAACTGGGTCTACAGCGTGGTTATGATGTAGGAAGGCAGACAGGGGCCCCACATGGCAGTGAATTATTGCCCTAAGGCTGTCCAGAGTCACCTTTTTGGAACCAGGAACCAAGACTTGATGAGACCCATTGAACAACCTACAAACCCTGAGGGAGCTGGATCAACCTTTCTCCGCCCAGCTCTTAATCTTGCTTCTTTCCAGGACACAAGATCCAACAGGAACAGAGGTCAAGAAAAGGAGATTTTCAAAGAAGACCACTCCCAAAGTCTATTCACCTTGTCAAAGGCTCTAGGATCCTAGGCTGACTCCCCATATGGAAGTAGCTTAAGGAGAAATCTACAAAAGCTTTCCTGACCAAAGCATGGCGTGCACATTCTGCCTGGGGGTCACATGCTGCCTGGAGCCCATGTGGCCGAGCCGAGCACATGTGGTGCCTGAGCACGTGTGTTGCCCGCATCTTCCCTATTGAGATATGCTCGGACGTTAGCATAATGTTATGTCTTAACTACTACCTTCTCAGTTTCTGACCACTACAATCCCTCTATTGGATTCATCAGCTCTGTTGCTGATCTACTAGACTCATCAATTTTGGATTCACCAATTCTCATACTTATGTCCCTGCTCCACCTATTTGGAGCTTCTTTATATTCTTCTCTCCATCCAGACTTGAATTCCTGCCAAAGCCCTAATATCTCTATTTGAGACTAATCTTGGAAAATTTTTTATCTCGCCTAAAATTAAGTGAACTACAAGAGTATCGCACCTGCACGGCAGAGCCTGGCTAGCTACCCATGTCGTATTTGATATGCCAAATACCAGTAACAATTATAGACCTCATTCCCATGACATGATGGAATGGTTTGAGGCTCCTTATGTTCCTGGAGCAAGCAGATGTCTGTGGGCTCTACTAGCATGTGACAGGACATATGAAGATGTTACTGGTGCCCGCTTGAGCAGATCGATGGTGAATGGGAAGACAAGTGATACAAGTGAAGATTAAGTTGCAGGTATGATTACCAGTGCCAGTGTTTTCCTTGTTGAAAACGCCCCTGCAAGATGCCTACAACAGTGTTCCACAAACCTATTTCAGCACTTGAGACTCCTGTTCCAGTGCTTGAGACTTTGTCTCAGTGTTCCTGAAAACGTGATCCAGTATACCTGACAATTCGAGTGCCTGATCGCTGCTTTCCAGAGACTCATTCACATGATCAACCCTATTGCTGTTCCAGAAGCCAATCTTCAGACTTTTCTCCAAACACGTTACTCTACTTAAAATACGGCAAACTGACTCTAATTATGGACAGTGCAAACTATAGTCCGTTATAATCAGACAGCTAGAAACACTTTGTCATGAACTTTGCTTTGGGTCCAGAAACAAGTTAGGATCCTGAAGTAACATGTAATATCACTTTGTAATTGGAATTGTTCCTTTTGTTTTAATTTTCTGTATGTGTTAGTCCAAATTTTGTAATTTTTCAGTTTTATTTTAGTAAACTAAACAGGAGAAGTTGTTGGGTGACACGCCCTACTTTAAGCTCCAGCTACACTTAGCTTGCAGCCCCCTCCCAGCTCTGCTAGGAGGCTTTGAATCAGCTCTGGCACTTGTAAAAGCCAAAAGGCCATCTGAAGTGCTGCATTTCCAATAGAGTTGTTTACCTGTATTCATCTCTAGATAGCCCAGGCCACAATAGGCTGGGCTGGGAAGTTTTGGCAGATTTTCATCTACAAAATAAACTGGGAGAAGAGAGAGGGCCTTTTTGCCATTTTGGCTTCTCTTGGTGATTTCCTCTCTTCGTCCCTCTTCGTTCTCTGTTGAGCTTTAACACGTGGTGGCTGCCATCTTGGCCTACTCAGAGTCCGGAGTTTTTCCTGATCTTGGATTGTATATCAGAACCTGTGATAGTAAAGCCTTTTAAAACTGCGCCAGATTCCTGAGTTTTCATCCATTCCTCCCCCACCCCCCCAGGCTTCCAAGGTAGAAGGGAACTCACTTCCTGGTATTGTTGGGGACCCCAGTGGCTCCGCAACATCAAGGAACTTCAAACTTTTCCAAAGCAACTGTTTCATTTCATATTTTCACTAGAAATTTTTTTTTAGTGTCGGGTAGTGAAATTAGTTTCACTAACTGAAAGAAAGAAATTTCTTTTGTAAGGTTTGGCCACCCGATGGGGTGACTGGGAGCCTAGGAACGCCGCACCTACCAAGGGAAAACTCTGAGAGACCAAGTCCATGCAAAAGCAAGGGTTTTATTAATAAGCGAGTATACTCGGGCTCATAGCGTGACCCCAAGCGGTCAGTGGCTAAGAGCCCCGAGCCCTTCCAGGGAGGATCTTTTAAGGAATAATTCCCATGCTACAGAAAAGCCCGTGCATAACTATCCAATAGGTTTAAAATATTAGATCAAGGTCTGCGCCAGCAGCAACCAATCACTCTGCACCAGGTAACCATCACCCACCAATCTGAGTGTGCCTAATACTTCTTTCCATATTTGGCACGGCATGGGGCCCAGTCACGTATCATACCAAATACAGAGGGGGACATCAGACGCAACCTCTCTGGAATGTTTGCCTTATAGCCCTCCCTGGAATTATTTGCTTAAGTCCCTTCCTGCTGTGCTCTTGTCGAGCCATCATTTTATCAGTTACTTCGGTTGAGCCATCATTTTATCAGTTACCTCTGGTTGAGCCATCATTTTATCAGTTACCTCTGGTTCCTGTCTTTTTTGTTCTGTGGGCGAGGGCCATTCTTTCACTTTCTTTAGTGAATCTCTGAATTGGTGTTTAGATGGGCGGGGTCCTTCTTAGTGTAGGCCAGGGTTCAATGTGAGGACCCAACAATGTGATGATGCTTGGGCCCTGTGGCTGAGCGCTGCCTGGGGCACCGGGTATCCATGGGTTTTTGTGTAACTTTCAGGGACTGCCAAAACCATATTCATCTATTCTCCAGGGAGTTGGGAATCAAAAATGGGTTGATCAGATGCAAAGCAAGTGTATTAGCTCTTACACTGGATCCCTGGCCCTCCAACAGTAATTTTTGAGGATTCAAGTTTCTCCACATCCTTTCCAACACTTTGTTTTATTTTAAGTACTGTTGGATGACAGCCTTAGCTAGTTTGGGAGCTTTGCTGTTTTGCCCACTCACAGCTTAATCTTACTTAAGCCAAGGTTCATTCTAATGAGACCTCTCTTCTATGTAAACACTGCTAGAGGGCGTGGCAGTTACAGAAGTCACCTTGACTCTGAATAACTTCTGACTTATACATCTACTAAGACTTCTATGTTTTCTAGATTGGGCACAGTTCCTCTTTATACCCACTGCACCCAGCGTGGGACAGTTAGGAATTTACCAGGAGACTACCACCCTGGCTATGTTGAGACTATGGGAAGATTATAGGAAGGATCATATAAGTTTGCTCTCAAGCAGGCGAGAGTGACCCTTTCAGTACACAGAAAACAAGATACTCAGAATCACCCTGGTGCAGATAATAAATAAGAAGAACCTTGTGGGTACCATCTAGATTACATGAAGCTCATGAAATTAAGATGTATTACTTTATACCAGCTCTCTCTCTCTCTCTCTCTCTCTCTCTCTCTCTCTCTCTCTCTCTCTCTCTCCCTCTCTCAAGTGTTTTACATAAGAGATAATTTCGGTAGAAGAGATTAGTCCTTAATCTTCTGCCTAACAATGTAACCTTTGTTTATACCTGTAATAGGGTGTGGCACCGCCTTCTACAATTTGTTTAGGGTTCTTTGTAGACCACGACCCTCCTTGTCACAGATCCGGATGACTTTGGTGTATATAAGGGACTTACTTTAGGCCCCTTCGCTTTTGCTCCTTCTTTTGGGTAGGACTCCTCTTGGGTGAGATCCTTCTCTTTGGTGGGAAATTTAGGCTCTTTTGTATGGTCTATGTTCAGACCAGAGCTAGAGTTCTTTCATTATATTAGATTGCTGTGGAAGAGCTTTTGTACTATTAAAAGCCTTTTTGGGACTGCGCGGATTCGTGAGTTTTCATCTGTTCCCCGGTGTCCTCGGAGGTAGAAGAAAACTTCTGTCCTGACACTGTTGGGGACCCCGGTGGCATCCCCGACAAAGTACCCTTTGGGGACTTGGGAGACAGTGATTGTACAGGGATCAAGTTGCTTGCCTTGCACATAGCTGACCAGGGTTGATCCCTAGCACCACATATAGTTACCCAGAGCAACACCTGGAGCCATTCCTGAACACAGAATCAGGAGTATGTCCTGAGTCTGCCAGATGGAGTCAAAAAGGAAAAAAAATAAATCCACCCTATTCAGTATAAAAGGTATTTTATTGAGGATTGGGTATGCATTTCCCCTAATGACTGATAACAGTTAGTCCCTTTTCATGTGTTTGTGTCTATTTGTATGTCTTCTTTGGAGAAAAAAATTTTTTGGCTTTTTTTGGGTCATACCTGGCATTCTTCAAGGGTTACTCCTCGCTGTTCGATCAGGAATTACTCTTGGCAGTACTCGGGGGACCATATGGGATGCTGGGGATGAGCCGCGTGCAAGGCAAATGCCCTACTCACTGTGCTATTGCTCTGGCCCCAGGAGAAATAATTTTTTAAACAGTCTACCTATTTTTTAAAGTCAGGGGGTTTGTCTAATTAATATTGGTTTCTATGAGTTGTATGTATATTCTAAATATTAGACCCTCATCAGATAACTTTTGCAAATATATTTTCACCATTCTTTTGGAAATATTTTTTGATTAATGTGAAAAAGTTTTTTTTAATGCATTTCACTTCAGTGAATATCAGTTTACTGATATTCAACACATATCAGTATGTAATGATACAACAACATATATTGGTTGTTGCTTATATTTTTGGTTCATATCAAATATTTAATTGTCAAGCCTGAACTATTTATCAAGGAAATACCAAAAGAAAGCTTTCTTCTGCCTAACAAGTAACAAAACAAGTACTGTTCTGTTGGAGGACATGTTTAGCTAATCTGGGAGTTTTGTTGTTTTGCTCACTCCCAGCTTAATCTTATTTAAGCCAAGGTTCATTCTAATGAGATCTCTCTTCTATGTAAACACTGCTAGAGGGTGTGGCAGTACAGAAGTCACCTTGATTGAATAACTTCTGACTTATACATCTACTAAGACTTCTATGTTTTCTAGATTGGGCTTCCCTCAATTTTTCAACTTCCCTCTAGTTCTGATGAGAGGGAAGTCCAATGTGGACTCCTCTTTTATACCCACTGCACCCAGCGTGGGACAGTTAGAATTTACCAGGAGACTACCACCCTGGCTACGCTGAGACTAAAGGTAGACTATAGGAAGGATCATACTAGTTTGCTCTAAGCAGGCGAGTATGACCCTTTCAGTACATGAGAACAAGATACTCAGAATCACCCTGGTGCAGATAATAAGAACCTTGTGGGTACCATCTAGATTACATGAAGCTCATGAAGTTAAGATGTATTACTTTATATCAGCCCCCTCTCTCTCCAGTGTTTTACATAAGAGATAATCTCGGGATTAGTCCTTGGTGTAACCTTTGTTTATACCTACAATAGGGTGTGGCACTACACTCTGTTTAGGGTTCTTTGTTGGCATGACAACCTCCCGATTGGTTACTTTGGTGTATATAAGGGGCTGACTTGAGGCCCCTTCACTTTTTGCCTTTTGGTTCCTCAGCCTTCAGCTTTTGGCTCCTGCGGCTTTTGGCTTTTGGCTTTTGGCCTTCTTCTTCCCCTGTGGGATCTCGCCTTGTGAGCGTTTATTCCCCTTGGAAGTTTTTACACATGGTGGTCGCCATCTTGGCCTACACGTGGCTGGGGTTCTTGCCTGGAATCCTAAGCATCGGGTTTTTCCTTTTGCTGATTTGTATGCCTGAACCTGTGATAAGTAAAGCCTTTTAAAACTGCATCGGATTCCTGAGTGTTCATCCATTCCTCGCCGGCCGGAGGTAGAAGGGAACTCGCTTCCCGGCACTGTCGGGGACCCCGGCGGAGCCCGACACTGTTCTAGCAGTACTACAATAGAACAATAGATCTTTTAAAACGACATATTATTATGGGCTGAATTATATGCCTGTAAATTTATATGTTGAATCCCTAACAGCCATACCTCAGAATGTGACTATATTTAGTGATAAGTATGAAAATATTTATAAGAGGATCAGACTTGGGCACACAAAGATAACAAGTTGTGTGTGCACAGAGGACTTTGAGGACATAGCAAGAAGTGACTATTACCAAGCCAAGGATCAAGGTCTCAGGGTAACCTTACCAGTGTGTGTGTGTGTGTGTGTGTGTGTGTGTGTGTGTGTATGTTTTGTTTTGGGACCACAACTGGCAGTGCTCAGGGCTTACTCCTGGTTCTGCTCAGGGATCATTCCTGACGAGCTCAGGGGCTGCGTGCAAAGCACATACCCTACTACTATACTATTGCTCTGGCCTAATCTTATCAGCTGTCACCAGGATCTTGGGCATGCATTGCCCGTGAGAAATTTTATTTCTGTGGTTTAAACCACCAAACTGTTCTTTTGTCATGATATTCCTAGAAAATTTACACACAGTGGAATTTGTAGCCCAATTTACTTGTGCTTATATTATTGGTTGTATCAAAGTGCTCAAT
This sequence comes from Cryptotis parvus, assembly GCA_021461705.1. NCBI lineage: Eukaryota > Metazoa > Chordata > Mammalia > Eulipotyphla > Soricidae > Cryptotis > Cryptotis parvus. Next base: position 47,947 of record JAJIBD010013556.1, on the reverse strand, counting down.
TATTCTTTTCAGTGCTAATGATCCTCTATGTCAATTTGCCTTTTTTAAAATTTTTTCCAAAATATTTAAAAAGTAGCCAGTGTTTCCCTTCTGTCTCAGAAATTTCACTCCAATTCAGACTTATATTTTCCATTTATTTTTATTCTTTTATTTTTTTTATACCACCGTGAGACATACAATTACAAAGGTGTTCATAATTGGTTCTTGGTAATGCAGTATTCCAGCACCCAATCCTCCACCAGTGCCCCATTCCCACCACCAATGTACCCACACCCTCCCACCCACCCCCAGGGTGCCTCAATAGCAGGTACCCCTGTTTCTTCTCTTTCTCTCTGTCTCTCTGTCTCTGCAACTCTCTCCTTCTTTTACACACTGTGGCTAGCCCTGCAGATATTTAGAGTTTATCATTTAAGTCTCTTTGTGTATATTCAATGGTGAGTTCTAGTCTGACATTACCATTTCCCACACTTAGTAAAACACTGGTATATATTTATATCCCATTAATGAATGCAGTCATTATATATCTGTCCTTTTCCTTCTGACTAATTTCACTCAGCATGATAGTTTCCATGTCCATCCATTTGCAGGTAAATTTTATAATTTCATCTTTTCTGACAGCTGTATAATATTTCATAGTGTAGATGTACCACAGTTTCTTTAGCCAGTCCTCTGTTCTCGGGCACTTAGATTGATTCCAGATTCTAGCTATTGTGAATAGTGCAGCAATGAATAATGAAGTACAGGTAGTGTTTCTGCCATGTGTTTTTGGGATCTCTAGTGTATATTCCCAGAAGTGGTATTACTGGATCAAATGGGAGCTCAATATCTAGTTTATGGAGGAATGTCCATATCGTTTTTCGAAAAGGGCTGGACCAAACGACACTCCCACCAACAGTGGATGAGAGGCCCTTTTTCCCGCATCCATGCCAGCACCGGTTGTTCTTGCTGTTTTGGATGTGTGCCAGTCTCTGTGGTGTGAGATGGTACTGCATTGTAGTTTTTATTTGCATCTCCCTGATGATTAATGATGAAGAGCACTTTTTCAAATGTCTCTTGGCCATTCGAACTTCTTCTTTTTGGAAGTATCTGTTCATTTCTTCTCCCCACTTTTTGATGGGGTTGGCTGTTTTTTCTTGTGAAGTGCTACCAGTGCCTGATATATCCTGGATATTAACCCCTTGACGGACTTATATTTTAAAACTATGACAGCTTCAGTCATTAATGTGAACATGTGATTGGAACTTAGTGCAAGCAGTTAGACTTTAATTTTGTTGTTATTCCTTTTGGGGATGAATAGTGCTTGGAGTCTACCCTTAGCTCCGTCTTAGAAAGCCAGTGGTGCCAGGGATCCAACCGGGGTCAGAGCATGTGAAATCTCAGAATTGGCTTGTTATTTGAATCTTAACACAAAGCTGGAGAAGTTGATAGTTGTTTATGTACTTTCCACCTTTAGCTTATCATTAACCAGCTTATACGTAAAATAAGTGAACTTTATGCAGACTAAGGCAGGGTCCAAAGTATGTGGGATGGTAACCAGGAAACCTCATTGTTAAGCTGCCTTTGTTAATCAGAATGTCAAGTTTCCTCCACCACAATAACCATTGCAGATCACCAACTAGGCTATCACTTGAACTCAGTGACTATAAAGAAAAAGGAAAAGAATGTTGGAAACAAGTTATACAATGAGCCTGAGTAGCTCATTGTATAGGACTAGTGAAAGGTGAGGAGGACAAGGGAAATACTAAGAAGTGTTTCCTATAAGAATTGATGAGACAAAAAAGAGTGACTAACACATTTGTACACATAAACAACTTATTTTCTTCCCTTCACCTGTCTTTTGTTTCCAGGGACAAGGGTTGGGTCACACCCTGTGGTGCTTAGGAGACCATACTAGCTTTGTCTGCATGCAAGGCAAGTGCCTTAATCCCTGTGCTAATCTCTCTGGCCCATATAGCTTCATTCCCTCTGGTTTTCTACCAAGCCAGAGGCATTGACACAGTGAGCCCCATTTGGGATGCCTTGTAAAGCTTTTAGGAGTTTTCAGAGCTAGAAAGTAGGCATTGACAATGTAACTGAGAGAACACCCACCTTATATCCCAGAGAATGCCGAGGGCTTAGCCAGGATTTGAAGAATTGGCTGAAGAACATGTCTCTTAGTGGCAGAACCAGTTTTTAGTTCCCAGGCATGCTCTGTCTGTACTAGCCTGTCTAATCCTAGGTAATAGTGGTCATGTTCTGAAATTTTGGGCTGTCCTGAAATCTGTTTACAAAGATTCTTGTGGGCACTGGAGCTAGCACAGCGGTTAGGTTGCATGCCTATCAGGCAATGACCAGGGTTTGATTCCTGGCACCATATGGTCCACCAAGTATCACAGGTGGAAAGGTGGATATACCCGGCACCAGTAGTTGAGGTACTCCTAACCCCATAGGGCCCCGGTCACATCATATCCTGGGTTCCTAGCATTGAACCCTGGCCTAACTGACTGAAAATTGCTGGTAGGGCCTAGGGACATCCAAAGCATCTCTTAGAGCCCCCACTCTGCAGAAAATATTCATATATATAAATTCAGGAATGTTACAATCTCATCTGTAAGATTCTTTCTGGAAGACTGATAGCCCTGAAGTCTAAATGGTTTTATGTACCAAGGTAAATGGCAGAACCCAAAAGAGATGCAAGAAACATTTAGGTATTGTCAGTATTTTGTATATAAATTTACTATAATAAATCAAGAATACAGTGTTGCCTAAAGCTTTATAAAGTGCTACTTAGATATGATAGATTAGCTTCAGATACTAAGGTTTCTTTATTTTTATTTACCTACAAGCCATTTAAGATTTTGCCAATGAATTTCAAGTTGTCAAATTTCTGTTTCTCAAAAGCCAGGTATAAGCCCTAAGCACTATTGGGTGTGGCCCAATCCTCTCCCCCAAAGAAATCAATATTCTCTATCCTTTTGGGGGTGTGGGGAGAGAACCTCTTTCTCTTGGCTGTGCAGTACGGCGGGTAGCATGCTAGCCTCGCACATGGCCACCATCAGTTCAATGCAATTGGTACCCCAATTGGCACCATCTGTCCCTCTCTCTGTCCTATACACACTTGTCAAGCATACATATTGTTATCACTACAAACATGAAAGCACATCTTCAGTCCTACTAATGAGGACGTTTCCTTCCTAAATTTTGGCTTATCAGAGCTTATGATCTCACTTGTGTTTTGCGTTAACAGAGGCCACATCCAGTTCACGCAATGCGAGGAACTAGCAGACCTCTGGAGGAGTAATATAGTGACAGGGATTCTTAAGGGATCACCGGTGCTAAGTATGTGCCCTTCGCTTCTGCCGTCTTCCTACCCATCACTCATAGTTTAAGATGCTATGGTAGTAGTATTCATGGCACCTATAATATCTCTTAGCATTTCATTTTTTAAAAAACATTCTCCAGTGACTTTTGCATTTATATATGCTTCTATCTTTTTAAAATTATATATACATTTTAATTTTTTATAAGTATTTTATTATACCACCGTGAGATATACAATTACAAAGATGATCATATTTGGGTATTAGTCATACAGTGTTCCAGCACCCATCTCTCCACCAGTGCCCATTTCCCACCACCAATGTCCCGGTTCTCTCCACCCTCCCCCAGCCCACCTCCATGGCAGGCTCTTTATTTCTTTCCCTTTCTCTCTATTTCTTTCTCTTTTCCTTCCCTTCCAGAACATACATTAAAGTGTTGTCATGTGTATCTTTTTGCCTGTATTTAGTGCTCAGTTCTAGGTTGGTATTAGTACTTTCGACAATTGTTAGCACACTGTTCCATTTTCTGTCTTACCTAGCCTCTGACTCCCACACGTTTGTGATAATTTCCACCTTTGACAAAACCTCTTGATCCATGTTTCACTTGACCTTGGATATTGGTTTCATAATATATACATATATATTTATGTCACGCAAATAAATGCAGTCATTCTGTATCTGTCTCTCTCCTTCTGGCTAATTTCACTCAACATGATCTTCTCCATGTCCATCCATTTATAGGCAAATTTCATAACTTCGTTTTTTCCTAACAGCTGCATAGTATTCCATTGTGTCGATGTACGAAGCTTCTTTATCCAGTCATTGATTCACGGGCACTCTGGTTGTTTCCAGATTCTGGCTATTGTGAATAATGATGCTATGAACATAAAAGTAGGGATGGTGTTTCTGCTGCGTATTTTTGGCCTCCCAGAGTAGATTCTAAGGAGTGGTATGGCTGGATCAAATGGGAGTTCAATTTCTAGTCTTTGGAGGAATGTCCATATTGTTTTCCAGAAAGGCTGTACCAGCTGGCATTCCCACCAACAATGGATGAGTGTCCCCATTCCCCCCCACATCCACGCCAGCACTTGTTGAATATGCGCCAGTCTCTGTGGTGTAAAATGATATCTCATTGTTGTTTTGATTTGCATCTCTCTGATGATTAGTGATGATGAGCATTTTTTCATATGTTTTTTGGCCATTCGAATTTCTTCCTTGTTGAAGTTTCTGTTCATTTCTTCTCCCCATTTTTTGATGGGGTTGTTTGTTTTCTTCTTGTAAAGTTCTACCAGTGCCTGATATATCCTGGATATTAACCCCTTATCAGATGGGTATTGGGTGAATATTCTTTCCCATTCTGTGGACTGCCTTTGTATCTTAGTCACTGTTTCTTTTGAGATGCAGAAGCGTTTTAGTTTCATGTAGTCCCATATGTTTATCTTTTCTTCTAGTTGCTTTGTTAGTGATTTTTCACCTTGGAAGATGCCTTTAGCTTCAATGTCATGGAGGGTTTTTCCTATATTTTTTTTCAATGTACTTTATGGACTCAAGTCTGATATTAAGATCTTTAATCCATTTTGATCTAATTTTTGTGCATGGTGTTAGACGGGTTCCAAATTCATTTTTTTACATGTTACTGCCCAGTTTTCCGAGCACCACTTGTTGAAGAGGTTTTCCTTACTCCATTTTGGACTCTTCGCACCTTTATCAAAGATTAAATGATCATGTGTTTGAGCTTGGGTGTCAGGATACTTAATTCTATTCCATAGGACCACAGGTCTGTTTTTATTCCAATACCACGCTGTTTTTTCTACTGCCTTGTAGTACAGTTTGAAGTTGGGAAAGATGATGCCTCCCATCTTCTTTTTCCCGAGGATTTCTTTAGCTATTCGTGGGGGTTTATTGTTCCATACAAATTTTAGGAGTGTTTGGTCAATTTCTTTGAATAATGTCATGGGTATCCTTATAGGGACTGCATTGAATCGTGTACAGAGCTCTAGGGAATATTACCATTTGACAATGTTGATTCTCCCCATTCATGAGCAGGGAATGTGTTTCCATTTCCTTGTGTCCTCTTTTATCTCTTGGAGCAGTGTCTTGTAGTTTTCTTTGTACAGGTCCTTTACACACTTGTTTAAGTTGATTCCTAGATATTTGATTTTCTGTGGCACAATTGTGAATGGAATCGTTTCCTTAATATCCCTTTCTTCTCTTTCGTTATTTGTATATAGGAAAGCCACCGACTTTTGGGTGTTTATTTTGTATCCTGCCACTCTACTATATGTGTCTATTGTTTCTAGGAGTTTTTTGGTAGAGAGTTTAGGGTTCTCTAGGTATAATATCATGTCATCTGCGAATAATGATAGCTTGACTTCTTCCTTGCCTATCTGGATGCCCTTGATGTTCTTTTCTTCTCTGATTGCTATGGCAAGTACTTCCAGTACTATATTGAATAAAAAGAGGTGAGAGTGGGCAATCTTGTCTTGTCCCTGATCTCAGGGGGAAAGCTTTAATTTTTCCCCCATTGAGAATGATGTTTGCTGTGGGACTTTTGGTAGCGGCTGAAGCTATCTTGAGGAAAGGACCTTCAATTCCCATTTTCTGGAGGATTTTAATCATGAGCGGGTGCTGGATCTTGTCAAGTGCTTTCTCTGCGTCTATTGATAGGATCATATGGTTTTTATTTTTTCTCTTATTGATATGCTGTATTATGTTGATTGACTTGCGAATGTTGAACCATCCTCGCATTCCCGGGATGAATCCTACTTGGTCATGATGTATAATCTTCTTGATGAGTCTTTGGATTCTGTTTGCTAGTATTTTGTTGAAGATCTTAGCATCCATGTTCATCAGGGAGATTGGTCTGTAGTTTTCTTTCTTTTGTGTTGTCTCTCCCTGCTTTGGGTATCAGGGTGATATGTGCCTCATAGAAGCTGTTTGGGAGTGTTTCTGTTTCTTCTATTTCCTGGAAGAGCTTGAAAAGGACTGGCAGTAGGTCCTCCTTACAGGTTTGGTAGAGTCCACTAGTGAATCCATCTGGACCTGGGCTTTTGTGTTTTTGGCAGGCTTTTAATTACTGTTTCAATTTCCTCTATGGTGATGAGGCTTATTCAGATATTGCAGATCTTCTTGTTTCAGCCATGGGAGGTTATAGGATTTCAGGAATTTATCCATGTCTTCTAGATTCTCATGTTTCACGGCATACAGGCGGCTCAAAGTAATCTCTGATGATCTTTTGGATTTCTGTGGTTTCTGTTGTGATGTCACCATTTTTATTTCTGATTCTGTTCATTTGGGTTCTCTCTTTCCCTGTCTGTCGGGGGCGCCGCCATTGTCCCCGACAGTGTCAGGTCAGAAGTTCTCTTCTACCTCCGAGGACCCCGGGGAACAGATGAAAATCACAAGTCCGGGTGCAGTTCCAAAAAAGGCTTTTAATGGTACAAAGCTCTTCCACAGCACTCCAATATAATGAACAAACTCTAGCTCTGGTCCAAACCCTAAACCATACAAAAAGAGCCTAAGTCTCCCATCAAAGAGAGAGGATCTTAGCCAAGATGAGTCCTATCCAGAAGAAGGAGCAAAAGGCCAAAGAGCAAAAAGCCAAAAGCTAGGAGCAAAAAGCCAAAAGCTGCAGGAGCCAAAAGCCAAAAGCGAAAAGGCCGAAGGTGCCTCAAGTCAGTCAGTCCCCTTATATACACCAAAGTAATACAGGGGAGCAATCCCACCCTGCAGCAGTTTAATTTTTCAATCCGGTCCAGGTATGCTGATCCAGAGACTTACAGACATGGGGCAGAGCTGCTACTTCCTCCCACTGTGCCCAGCCACTCATGAGGCACCCGGGTGGGATGGTGGGTTCTAGCCCTGGCCCGCCACCCCAGCAGGGTCTCACAACAAGCCAGATGACCCCCCCACCCAACTCCATGAGGGCCGCCATCTTCCACATCGGACTTTCCTCTCGTCAGAACTCCACTCAGCAGCAGACGAGCCTATCACTGCCCAGATCTTCGACACCCACCCTGCAGCAGTTTTTTTTTTTTTTTCAATCCGGCCCAGGGCCCCACAACAAGGCCAGATGACCGCCCCCCAACTCCATGAGGGCCGCCATCTTCCACATCGGACTTCCCTCTCATCAGAACTCCACCCAGCAGCAGACAAGCCTATCACTGCCCAGATTATCGACACCCACCCTGCAGCAGTTTTTTTTTTCCAATCCGGCCCGGGGTCTCACAACAAGCCATACGACCCCCCCAACTCCATGAGGGCCGCCATCTTCCATATCGGACTTCCCACTTCGTCAGAACTCCACTCAGCAGCAGACAAGGCCTATCACTGCCTGGCTCACGCGGCTGCAAGCGGCCGCACAGTTCATCAATAAATGCTGTATTTAGAGGTGACTGCAAGAGTATGCAAGCCACACGGCAAGCCTCGCAATTTGCCCGTGTCTTATTTGATATGCCAAATACCAGTAACAATTATATTAGGTCATTCCCATGACCTAATATAATTGTCTGAGGCTTTTATGTTCTTGGAGCAAGCAGATGCCCTTGGGCTCTACTAGCATGAGACAGGACATATGGAGATATTACTGGTGCCCGCTCAAGCAAATTGATGTCGAATGGGAAGATAGTGATAGTGAATCCAGGGAGGGTTGTGTCAACAAAGAACCCTAAAGAAATGTAGAAGGCAATGCCACACCCTATTGCAGCTATAAACAAAGGTTAGCCAAGGACTAATCCCGAGATTATCTCTTATGTAAAACACTGGAGAGAGAGAGAGAGAGAGAGAGAGAGCTGATATAAAGTAATACATCTTAATTTCATGAGCTTCATGTGATCTAGATGGTACCCACAAGGTCCTTCTTATTATTATCTGCACCAGGGTGATTCTGAGTATCTTGTTTTTGTGTACTGGAAGGGTCACACTCGCCTGCTTAGAGCAAACTGGTATGATCCTTCCAATAGTCTTCCTATAGTCTCAACGTAGACAGGGTGATAGTCTCCTGGTAAATTCTAATTGTCCCAAGCTGGGTATAAAGAGGAGGTCCATTGGACTTCCCTCTCATTAGAACTAGAGGGAAGTTGAAAAAATTGAGGGAAGCCCAATCTAGAAAACATAGAAGTCTTAGTAGATGTATAAGTCAGAAGTTATTCAATCAAGGTGACTTCTGTAACTGCCATACCCTCTAGCAGTGTTTACATAGAAGAGAGTTCTCATTAGAATGAACCTTGGCTTAAATAGATTAAGCTGTGAGTGGGCAAAACAACAAAGCTCCCAGATTAGCTAGATCTGTCATCCAACACCTGTCCTTACAAGTCTTACCAATGGTTTGTCAATCTTGTTTATTTTTTCAAAGAACCAGCTCTTGGTTTCATTAGTCTTTCGGATTGTTTTTTTTAGTTTCCAAATCATTGAGTTCCTCTCTAAGTTTTATTGTTTCCTTTTTTTTCTGCCTGGGTTGGGCTCCTTTTGTTGGTCTTTTTTCTAATGTCTTCAGCTTAGATTATATATACATTTTTAGAAATTATCTTACATAATATACATTTTTAGATATATCTTTAAAAAATAAAGTATAAATACAAGTAGGTCAAAGGACAGTGTGTAATTGAAATTTTGCTGAATTTCGTACTATATCTTGAAATCCAGTAAACTATTTAATCTCATTGGCATAAAATAAAAACTATAACAACATTTTCCCCAAAAATCAACTATAAAAAGGCTTATAACCTGGGAATTATTGGATACATTATAAGTGATGTGATAAAAGAACAGCCTTAACAATTTGACAGGATATTCCAAATTTCCTGTGGTTGATTCTGGAGAGGGCTGGAGGTAAAACAGTAAAACTAGTGATAGTAATACTTAAAGCAATTCTTCTACAGTTCTTTGTATATTAGACATTCAGTATATACTATATACTTTATTGATCTCTTTAAAAGAACTTTTACATTATTGGTATTTCCAAACTAGTTTTAAATGATGAGACAGAGAAGGAGAAAGAAGGGAAGTGCTTGCCTTAGAGACAGATTGGGGGGTTAGGGAAGAGGGGAGTGAAAGGGAGGGCATAGGGGCACATTGATGGTGGGAAACATGCCTGATTCCAGGCACACATTATGGTCTCCTGAGTCCCACCAGGAATGATCCCTGAGCACAAAGCTAGTTGAAAGCCCTGAGGTGTGGCCCAAAAACAAAAACAAAAAACAAGGAAAGAAAAAGATGTGGGACTAGTGGGAAGATTCTGATATCCTTCATATGTGTGTTTTTGGTAAATGATTCTGAGTTATCTTCTAACTGTATGGCATGGTGACTCAATAAAATAAATGAAAAATAAATTAAAAAAAAAGGGCTGCTCCATGTTCAGAGGTCACTCCTAGTGGTCTGGTGGCAGGGTTGGGTTGAGGCAACCATATATGGAATCAGGGATCAAAGTAGGTTGGCTTGTTTGCAAAGCAACGCCTGAGATATTTTAAAGGTACTCTAGATAGAACCAAAGGAAAGGCAGGCAAGGAAATTCATGGTTGCTTGTTAGTTTCTAAAAAGGAACAGATGGTTTCATCTGCCATTAATAAAAAATGAAACTGCCACTTCAAAGAAGCGTAGTAACCTCAAAATTAATGTTAGAAAAGTAACCAGTGACTGGGAAGAAAATAAGAAAGGGGCTTATATTTAACTTTGTTACAGTTGATGTATTTGTAGACACTGTATGTCACAAATGTCATAGGGTATCATGTTTGTTTGTTTGTTTATTTACTTATGTGTTTATTTATGTATTTATTTATTTATTTGCTTTTTTGGGTCACACCCGGCGTCGCTCAGGGGTTTCTCCTGGCTCTGCACTCAGGAATTTCTCCTGGCAGTGCTCGGGGACCATATGGGATGCCGGGATTGAACCCGGGCCAGCATGGGCCGGCCGCTGGACTATTGCTCCGGCCCTCTGGTATCATGTTTAGATGAACTTAACACTGTAGGAAAAAGATGATATTCCAAGGGTTGGGAAGACAAATGTAATCTTTGAAGCAGAAACAATTTTTTTTTTCAGTTTTTGATATTAGGATGGCAGTCCTTGCATAAGGTGAACCCAGGCTTAATCCCTGATACATGAGATGGTCCCTTGAGCCCACCAGCAGTGATCTCTGTGTGCAGGGCCAGAAGTAAGCCCTGAGTACAACCAGATGTGGTCCCCCAAAACTAAATAAAAATAAAGATGACAGTAAAAATTTCAAAAATTTCTCTACTTTGTGAACCACAGTAGATACCTTCCCTTCTCAATTAACACAAAAAACTCACTTCCGTAAAATTGTTTCCCTTAAACTAACATCCTTTCTGATGCAGAAAGATAGGTAAGGATCCAGAAGTAGTTAATTGAATATTTTTTCTGCACCCTGGCAGAGCTCAGGGGACCATATGAGATGCCAGGGTTCTATCTAGTGTCAGCTGCATGCAAGACAAGCACTTTACCCACTATACTATCTCTCTGGCCCCAGTTAATTAATTAATTAATTAATTTATTTATTTATCTTGCTTTTTGGGTCACACCCGGTGATCCTCAGGGGTTACTCCTGGCTTGTTGTTCAGGAATTACTACTGGCAGTGCTCGGGAACCATATGGGATGCCGGGGTCAAACCCGGCGGGCCACATGCAACCCGTGTCGGCCACGTGTGTTGGGAGCCACTGACTCCGCCCACTGCCACGTTGCCTTCCCGCGAACGCGCAGAGTCCCTGGCGTGGTGTGATTGGGCTTTGTCCAATCACGGCATGTTTCGTCAGCTCATACGAGCTCACACCACCTGTGCCAGCCAATGGGAAGTGGACAAGTCGAATCACACCACCTGTGCCAGCCAATGGGAAACGGACATGCCAAACAGCACTGTATAAAAGCAGCTTGCATACTGGGTCTGGGTCCTTTCGCCATTACAAAGTTGAAACTAAAAGAGCTCCAGTAAAGCGTGTTCTGAGAAGCCGGGCGGTCAAGGGCGTCTCACAAGTGGTGCCGAAACCCGGGAACAAAACATCCAGGCACCAGGCAAGGACCCTCGGTTTTTCCGGGAGGATTCAGAACTTAGAAGCGCAGAGCTGCGGGCCGGGTAAGTTCCCCCTCGGGATAAGTAACAAAGTAACATATGGGCAGGTTTGTTTTTGGTGTCGAAGGCGTAGATACTGCAATCCTTGCACTTGTTATTTTTGTGCTTGGAACCCTGCCGTTATGGAGACTGCGCTTCTGAAAGAAGACAGATGTGGCGACATTCTCCGCAAGGGAAGCAGGAGTCTCTGGAGAGCACCGAGAAAGCATGTCCGATTTAAATAGTAACAGTGGGGGAATTGAAAAGGGAACGGAGCAAAAAACAAAGCAAGGTGTACACAAAGAAAAACAAAGGCCTGATCAGGGAAAAAAGGTAACTAAGTCTCCAGGACAGTATCCAGTTCTGGATGAATTTTCTCAGGGAAAAAAGGTAACTAAGTCTCCAGGACAGTATCCAGTTCTGGATGAATTTTCAAACTTGTCGATCTCAGAATCTGAGGAAGAAAGGGAAGATGTGTTTAATTCAGAGGAAGAGGCAGAGTTAGAGGAAACTGCGGGTGGTATATGAGAGGGAAAGGTATGATCCGGAGCTTACCAGATCCCCCGCCATATAACCCGCAAAACAACAATTATGCAAAAAAGGTTCTCAGCACCTTCAGCTGAGGGTACAAGTCTCATTCCTCATAAAACTTGGAGAAAATTGGCTTTGGCCTTTCCTGTATTTGAGGATGCTACCATACATAATCGGTTCCATCAACCAGTGGAATATAAGCAACTTAAAGATTTGGCTGAGGCAACCAGGAGTTATGGTGTTTCTTCGAGCTTTACCATAGCTCTTGTGGAAGGCTATCCACCCAAAGGCAGACTGTCTCTTGCCTTATTTACTTTAAATTTTCTAATTTTGAATGACGAAGGCCGCTCAGCTGCCAATCAAAATACTAATAATGTTTGTTATAGTAATATAAAAGTAAAATGGAAAAATGTTTTGGATAACCAATGGTATGGACCGGATCCTGTAATTTCAAGATCCAGGGGAGCTGTTTGTGTTTTTCCACAGGACAAGGAAGATCCAATTTGGGTACCGGAAAGACTGACACGCTTCATCCGTCAAGATGACTAGAGAGCTGATTATTTTGACGTTGCTGATGAATCTGCAGCAGAGCTTCGGGAAGAAGGAATGACTTTGGGCGATAACCAGGACATGACCGATGCCAGTGCCGATATGAGAAGTCAAACAACGAAAGCAAAATGACTGTGAAATATCTTGCGGGCAGTTGGTCGCAGGAGACGGAGGACTTGTTATATTGACAATTGATGGACATTGTTGCTCTTAACAATTGATGGACATTGTTGCCACCCAAGTTGAACCCATTACCCTTGGGGATTTTACTGAGTGGATGTTTTCCGCCTTTAACTTCTTTAAGGCATGGGTGGGGGTGGGAATTTTTGGTGCAATCTGCTGTGCTGGCATGTTCCTTTGCCTCTGGTTGTTACGCAAACTTATAGTACGTCATGCCCAGGATAAAGCTGTAATCATACGGGCCATGGCAGCCTTGGAGCAAGGCGCATCTCCCCAGGTTTGGCTTGCTAGCCTCAAGAGAGATCTTTGAACATGGTCTTGGCACCAGGAGGTCTTGTTGCCATTGCACCCTGTAAGACATGTTTAATAGCACGTTACAGCCTTTGCACTCTTTAGGCTTAGTGCCATTGCACAAGGAAAGGTGTAATGCTGTTGTCTCTTTCTCCAGGCAACCACCCTCGATCGGCTGGTGCTGAAGAAGTATAGGCCTTGATCGGGTAGATGCCTAGGTGTCTTTTATAAAACAAAAAGGGGGAGATGTTGGGGAGCCACTGACTCCGCCCACTGCCACGTTGCCTTCCCGCGAATGCGCAGAGTCCCTGGCGTGGTGTGATTGGGCTTTGTCCAATCACGGCATGTTTCGTCAGCTCATACGAGCTCACACCACCTGTGCCAGCCAATGGGAAGTGGACACGTCGAATCACACCACCTGTGCCAGCCAATGGGAAGTGGACACGTCGAATCACACCACCTGTGCCAGCCAATGGGAAACGGACATGCCAAACAGCACTGTATAAAAGCAGCTTGCACAACGGGTCTGGGTCCTTTCGCCATCACAAAGTTGAAACTAAAAGAGCTCCAGTAAAGCGTGTTCTGAGAAGAATCCTGTTGTGGTCGTTCTTCACCGCTGGCGGTCGAGGGCGTCCCCACACACGTGCTAGGCAAACACACTACCGACTGTGCTATCGTTCCCCCGGCCCCAGTTAATTTAATTTTTAATTTTTTGCACCCAACCAGAAGCACTTTAAATGATGTCAGGCATTCAGTGCACTTTAAAGAAAATGGACTGAAGTGAGTAAGCCTCTTGCCATGAGTATGGTGCTTGATGTATACATGGTCAACCCAGGCTGTAACCCCAGCACCTGTATTGTCCCCGAAGCAAAGTCTGAGTGAGTTCTGAGCACAGAATCAGAAATATTCTCTGAGCACCTGTAGGTGTGGACCAAAATATTAATAATGTGGGGGAGGATGGAATCACAAAGACAGTGGGGCATTGGTGCTGCTGTAGGTTCCAGAATTGGTGGAGCAGAAGTAGCTCTCAGAACTCTGAACTGTGGGGTGGCATGGCACGAAACAGAATCATAAGTGCCCTTCTTTAAAAAGGGATTTGTCAAGGCAAGCCTGGCCCCTGGAAATGCTGTGGCATCCCAGGTTTCTGCCATGAGCTACCGGGTTGGGCAGTTGGACAGTCCCAGAAACTCCAGGCACCCATGCTGGGCCCAGAAGCCTCATCAAGACTTAATCTTGCTGCTACTATGAGCCACGGCCTGTGGAACTGCTCTGTGACTCCAAGTATCCACATGAGCAGCCTTTGGGTGACCAGGCAGTCCCAAAAATGTGTGGCTGATAAGGTGCCTGTGCTGGGCCCAGAAACTGTGCCAAGTCTTAAAAAACTGCCACCACTCCCACGGCTCAGAGCACAGGCCTGCAGTGCCCCAGGTGCCCATGGTTCCTAATACTGGGTCTCAAACCCAACCAAAACTAAAAGCGTCCACCACTGCTCCCATGGCTCAGAGCACTTGTGGTATTCCAAGTAGATCTTCAAAAGAGTGCTGCCTGCAGCTTATTATGGAGGAAAATCTTACTAAGCGCCAGCTGGCTGGAGATCAATTCTGAGATCCAGGGCATGTGCCTCCAGGTCAGGTTCTGCTATGCTTCATGCCAGACTCCAACAACTTGGGACCAAGTTTTCCAAGAAATTAAACCACAAAAAATTATGTACACAGGAGCCACACTCACAAACCACCTCCAGTTCCTTCATACAAGCTAATGTATTGACCTTGCTCTAGAGACTCATAAATAAATCTTGAAAGAGATAAAAAAAAAAGATGAACTACATCTTCTTGGACCTGGACACATGGCGGCGATGGGCATTAGCCTGGTGCCCACCAAACAGAGCCCCTCACATTTGCTTGCTCCCACAATCCAAAATTGCCACCACATCCCGAGCTTGTCCCACCATGTCCCACCATCTCTAGACATATATCATCGAGAAATTAACCTGCTGAAAATTTGGGTATGTCACGCATTCTCAGTCAGGTGGGCTACCTCCACCCACTTATCTATACTCCTGGAAGCTTTGGCAGTCACCCCCCCCCCATGAAGCAACTCCAGCACTACCATGTAAACTCACCTAAAAGCCTTGCTTTAGGGACCCATAAGTAAATCTCAAAAGAGAGCTGAAGCTTCATTATTACCTGGATCTGTGCATTACTCAATAATCTGGGGCACATCTGAGGGGCATGGCTTAGCCCTGTGTGAACCAAAATAGAGCCCCCTGGTAACCACATGCTTCCACAATCCAAATTTGCTGCCAGGTCCCAGGTTGGGTTCCACTAATTTGAAATGGACCTCACCAAGAAATTAATATACTGAAAATTCAGGTATGAGGATTTTGTGGCTGAAATCTCAAGGTGTCGCTCCGGAGCCAGGATGGGCTTTCTTCCCCACCTCCCTGTAGATCTGGAAGCCCTGAGAGTCATGTCCATGCCCCAAAGCTGCTGTGCAGGTAAAAAAGCTGCTTCCGTTGCACTTTACCTATAAAAAGACTGACCACCCTGAAATAACATGATGACATTTTGGTACCTGTGTTGCAAACCACAATGCCCAGAAAAGAGAAAGAGAAGAAGAAAAGTGCCTACGATAGCGGCAGAAAGGTGGGGGAGAGGTGAGGAGATAGTGGGAGGGGAAAGTGAGGAAATTGGTGATGGGAAATGTACACTGGTGGAGGGATGGGTGTCGGATCATTATATGAATGAAACTCAATCATGAACATCTTTATAATGGTCTGTCTCATGGTGATTCAATAAAATAAAATAAAATACCCAATTATTTTTTTTAAATGGGCAAAGTACATTGTAAAGCATGTATCAATAATGAGTTAGAATTCTAATTTGGAATGCAAATTACTAAAATTAAAAATCATGTCATATTACAAGATTAAATTATAAGACACATTCAACAATCACACTTTTCAAGCACTTAATATTGCCTGATAGGTTAAAAATTGTATATTATTAATAGAACATTTGATAGTTTAAAAATATAAGAAAAACAAAATCCTAAACTGGAAAAGATTGGGTTAAAATATCATAAGCATATGGAAGCATAATCATATATAATACTCACATGTGACCATTTTATCAAATTTTCTATTAATTTTTTTATAATATGGTTGGCCTAAAGGTGCTCTTGATTAGCCCCAGCCCTAGAATGTCATTCTAGGGCTGATTGTAACACTTTTTAAATCTCTCTCTCTCTCTACCTATCTACCTATCTACCTATCTACCTACCTACCTACCTACCTACCTACCTTACTCTCTCTACCTATCATCTATCTCTCTCTCTCTCTCTCTATCTATCTATCTATCTATCTATCTATCTATCTATCTATCTATCTATCTATCTATCTATCTATCTATCTATCTATCTATCTATCTATCTAGTTTTTAATGAAACTGAAACTGAAACTGGTTCCTTACTAAGCTTATATATCTATCTAATTTCTCTTATTTTCTTGGATAACAAATGTTGGAAAGGTTCCAAGATACCCATAACATGAATATTTTGTAATATATAGACCTTAGTCTCATGTTGTTAATTTCATATTAAACTCAAAATTTTTAAGCTTTTTCCTCAAAATAATTAGGTATATGGAAATATAGCTGGGATAGAGAGGATCAAGGACACTGAGAGGACACAAGGACACTTCTACTTCACTGAGAGATTACATTGGCTTCTCATATGTACATATGTAAAATTAATATTTATATTGTAAATGAAACACTGTACTTTGTTATCACTTTCTATAAGCAAAGTATTGTGTTTCTGGAAATGCATGAGATACCCCAAAAAAAAGCAAAAACCTTGGACTCCACTTCCAGGCTTCAAACACAGTGTGGAATTGGCATAGGACAGACATGGATTAATCAAAAGAATTGAGAGCAAAGTAAATCCTAATATTTATAATTGACTTTTGACAAAGCAGCCAAGCCACTTCAAAGAAGAAAAAAGTCTTTTTAACAAAAATATATTTCAAACTGAAAATGGTAGTAAGATATAGGGGCTAAAATGATTAAGGGATCAATACATCAAGAGACTTAGCACTTGCTGGCATATATCACAAAATGAAGAACCATCAAAATATATAAAGAAAATATTAACAAGGTTACTAACAGGTTTGCTATATATTTGAGTTCTACCAAACCTTTAAAGGTATATGATATGTAAGGGTTAAACTGAAGTTTTGCTCTGTGCTCCCTGTACCCTTTGAGTCAAGAAATGCTTTATCTCCCTCAAAAGAAATGATGATCAAGATACAGAGACAGCCCAGGAATGGGAAAGGTTATTTACCCAATACCCATCAGATAAGGAGTTAATACCAAAGATATATAATGTTCTGGTATAACTTTATAAGAAAAAATCCAATCCCATCAAAAATGGGGAGAAGAAATGAATAGAAACTTCCTTAAAGAAATATAAATGGCCAAAAGGCACCTGTAAAAAAAGTTCTATATCCTTAGTCATTGGGAAGATGCAAATCAAAGCAACAATGAGATAATATCTCACACCGCAGAGACTGGCATACATCAAAAGAACAAAAACAACCAGTGCTGGCATGGATGTGGAGAAAGGAACTCTCATTCATTGTTGGTGGGAATGCTGACTGTTTCAGCCTTCTTGGAAAACAGCATGGGCCTTCTTCAAAAAACTTGAAATTGAGTTTCCATATAACTCAGCAATACCATGTCTGGGAATATACCCTGGGAGCACAAAAACACAGTAGAATTCCATCTGCACTTCTATGTTTATTGCAGCACTATTCACAATAGCCAGAATCTGGAAGCAACCTGAGTGCCTGAGAGAGATGACTGGATAAAGAATGCTACCATGACACATTTTAATGTATGTATTGTAATCCACAATGTGGAAGGGAAGGATTGCCTCCTGCAGGTCACTTCATAGATAGAGGGGTACTTTAAATCTGGCAGTTTATCTGACCATGTATTCTGTACTGGCTGGTATAAATATTCTCTCATGCTACCACAATCATTGTGGGATTAGCTAGATCTTACCAGCATATTTGCCCGGCCACGTTGTATCTCTAAGTAATTAGACCAGAGAGAAATGCTGTAAAAAGAGAAAGAGATAGAGAGAAAGAGAAAGAAATAAAGAACCTGCCATAGAGGCAGGCTAGGGATGGGGGAGGGAATTGGGGACTTGGTGGTGGGAAATGGGCACTGGTGGAGGGATGGGTGCTGGAACACTGTATGACCGAAACCCAAATATGAACATCTTTGTAATTGTGTATCTGACGGTGGTATAATAAAATATTTAAAAAAAAACTATGCTACATCTACAAAATAGAATACTACACACACACACCAGGAAAAATAGTCATGAAATTTGCTTATAAATGGATGGACATGGAGAGTACCACACTGAGTAAAATGAGTCAGAAGGAGATGGACAGACATAGAATGATTGCACTCATCTGTGGGATATTAAAAAATGTGGTATGAGACTAAACACCCGAGGACAGTAGAAAATGAGCCAGGAGGATTGGTTCATGGTTGGAAGCTTGCCTCAAGTGCTGGGGAAAAGGCAGTTGGAATCAAGAAGGGAACATTATGACAATGAGAGTTGGAAATGATCACTCTGGATAAGAACTGCATGATGAAAGTAGGTAAAGAACAGACATGATAACCTCTCAGTACCAGTATTTTTAAATCATAATTTCCAAAATTATGATTTTATGAGAGAGAGAAGAAAGAGAGCGAGAGAGAGAGAGAGGTACCTGCCATAGACATAGACATAGGCTAGGGGATGGTGAGGGAGGAGTGGTGGGAGGGAAACATTGGGCATATTGGTGGTGGGAAATGTACAGTGGTGGAGGGATGGGTATTGGAACATTATATGACTGAAACTCAACCATGAACAGCTTTGTAACTGTATCTCATAGAGATTCAATGAAAAAAAAATTTTTTTTAATGTTTTACCTTGATGCATTGGTATAGAGATGGGAAAGTTAAACAGGTAGCTAAGCACAGGTAACCAGGGAGGCAGCCAGAGGTGGGAGCTCGGAGCAACCTGTTCTGAGTGCTGGGCAGAGAGGAATAGATCATAAATCCATAGAGTTGATCCAAACAGAATAAAAATACCCAAGCCATCCTGTTATCTATGCTGGAAGGGGAGCAGGGCCATGGAAATAATTAGTATATTCCTAAATGTCTATACAGAGTCCCAAACAGTATGTATCCACCACAGAGATTCCCAGTAACAAGGTGCTCCCTCTAAGTCCATGTGTTCCTTCTGCTTCAATGTACCTCAGTGTATTGTCATGGCGCAACCAATTGAGAAATTCCTTTCTTTAGCTTTTTGCTTTTCTTTGTCTGCAAATTTAAGTTGTCAGAAAAACTTCCATAAAATGTGCTCTGTACCCCTATTTTGGGCCACAATTTCAGGTGACTGCCTAGTTGAGATCCATTTTGATGTTAAATAATTAAATCTCCTTGGTTCTTGCCTAAAGATGTTTTCAGTATGATTGACTGTATTGCAGGACACCTAAGAGCCTCTGCATCTGCCCTGGATTGCCTCCTGCAGGTCACTTCATAGATAGGGGGTAGTTTAAATGTGGCAGTTTATCTGACCATGTATTCTGTACTGGCTGGTATAAATATTCTCTCATGCTACCACAATCATTGTGGGACTAGCTAGATCTTAACAACATATTTGCCTGGTCACGTTGGATCTCTAAGTAATTAGACCAGAGAGAAATGCTGTTTGCCTCCAACAAGCATGGCTCCCTGATAACTCAAAGGCAACTAAAATACAAAACTACCGTGAAGTAGACAAGACTCTTGTGAAGGCTTGGAGAAATATTTAACTGGCATTAGTATAGTCTTTGGTACAGAGGCATGCCATCTCAGTAACCCCCTTCTCTACCCTATAAGGCATTTCCAGGAAGATTTTGGCTCAAGACATTAGCATCTAAAAAGGCCTAGGTGAGGGGCTGGGAGAAATTACCTGAAGACATTTGACCCTGCCTGCTTCCCATAAAGTGAGAGGTCTGAGTTGTAGGATGATAAAACTAGCCTGCTTCCTCTCTAACTCTCTCTCTTTTTGGGGCTCTCTTTTGGGGCTTTGCACTCTTCTTGGTCGCTCTTCCCCTTTCTGCTGAAGTCTTGTCTTTGTCTCCTCTTTACAGGACCTTAACACATGGTGGCTGCCATCTTGGCCCACATGTGGCTGGGGTTGTAGCCGGGAATCCTAAGCATAGGGTTTTTCCTATTGCTGATTTGAATGCCTGAACCTGTGACAAGTAAAGCATTTTAAAACCTTGCCGGATTCCTGAGTTTTCATCCATTCCCTGCCGGCTTGGGAGGTAGAAGGAACTTGCTTCCAGGTACTATTGGGGGCCCCAGCGGCTCCCCGACAGACTGAATTTCATTACAAAGATGACCTATACTTCTTAAGCTCTAAAAAAGAAAAGAAATAGAAAATCTCCCATTAGTTTCTATGCCATCAACACACATGAATCAGAAAATTGCATCATGATAGCACACATGAATCGAAGTGTCTTAAAATAAAATCAAGGCCAGAGAGATAGTACAGGGGGTAAGGTGCTTGTCTAGCATATTGCCAACCCCGGTTTGATCCCCTGAACCACATATGGTCCCACCAGGAGTGATACCTGAGCACAGAACCAAAATTAAGCCTGAGCTCAGGTAGCCCACAAACAAAAGAAAGGAAATATCAGAAGCATGGTTTGGGGGGGCGAGAGATTTTGGCTCATCAATCTGACAAGATTCTTTCTAAAGATAGGTTGATCAGATATGAAGGGTGGGGAATGCTTTGATAAGAATTTGAGATTGATTAAACATTGATTGACTTCAGATTCTTGCTATAACTGGTTATTTCAGGTCCTACAAGAAAGATAATAATGTAGAAATCCAGGAGGTTTAGTTGAACAAGGTTTAGTTGAGCATGTTGACCAATAACTAGGACTGGAATATCAGGATCAGAGAATAATTTGTAAACCAATTTTAATATTATCCATGAGTCACTTTCATACTTACTATGAGAGCAAAAGTTCCTTATGGCAATTTTAAGATATTATAATTAAGCATTTCCAATTCTTTGCTGAAGCCTTCTTGGACAGCTTTCAGCTTCAGGATTCAGGGTTGTATTGATAAAATACCTCAGCAAAGGCTGGAGCTGCACTAACCAAATGTTAGTTTTGTGGAAAATGTGTAACTTCACACCTAGAGATATTCAGTTATTCTTAGTTCCTTAAACTTTGATCTTACTACCAAAGGAGTTAGGAAAGAAAGATAAATATCTTTATTCTATTCATTACAGCATGCTAATTTGAAATCTAGTTTTTTTTATATTTGATATTTAGTTCAGGGCCATTGCAAACTGTTGGCCTTTTCTAACACAAAAGTAAAACGGTGAGGCTGGAGAGTTAGAACAGGAAATAAGGCTCTCGCCTTGCACTCACTGATCCTGGTTTGATCCGTAGCACCATTGATGATCCCCATGAGCACCATCAGGAGCGATCCCTCAGCAGAGCAAGGAACAAGCCCTTAGCAACACCCCCCCCCCCCTCCAAAAAAAAAAACTGTATTCAAATTTTAAAATGAAACATTTACTTGGGATATAAAGGAAAAATTGGTTAGCCAGTGAATCTAATAAACTTTTCCTTGCAAAACGTGCCACAACTGGAAATGGGAGGAGCTCAGGTAAACCTACACTTACGATAAACAGTCTAAGTCTTGCACTACTTGGGTAAAACTGGATCTGAGCTATCAGTTCCTGCAATGGTCCCAAAGAATCAGAGACACTTCGTGGGAGGAACTCCAAGGCATGGAGGTCGTGCTGTGTGCTAGGGCTAACCGCTTCCAGGTATAGTTTGGACCGTTCAATGGGCAGCATTCCGGAGTTTCTCCAAGGCCAGAACTACATAATCGAGCCTCGGGCTGAGGACGCTTCCAGAAGGCGAGGCCGAGTCCCACTAGAGCGCAGGCCCGGTCTGTCGGGGCGTAAGAATTGGGGGCGGAACCCTTTTGATTTCTTGTCCAATCCCAAGTTCCTTTCGGCCACAGAGCCGGGACCCTGTGACTCTCTGTCCAATCACGGATCCCTCATGACCCGGGGGTGGGGCCCTCGAAGCTTTTGGTCCAATTCCCGCTGCAGGGCTGCGGGGAGGAAGCTGGCGGGCGCGGCTGTCAGCTACAGCGGAGTCGGCAAAGTGCTAGCGGTGAGGACTCCCGGGCCGACCCTGACGGAGCTCGCTCCCTCCCCTAACTCTCCAACTCCCGGGCGGGGGCACGTTAAGTTGTATAGACCCGAATTCAATTGTAGATTGTTACCTGGCATCTCGCCTGCAGCGCTCGCACTGAGTTTAGGCTGCTGGGCTGGTCCCTTGTGTTGCTTAGTTGGATTTTGCTTACTCGGTGAACTCGAGTGGGCAGAGTCGCCCTTGGGTTGGCGGTAGAATCTTCGTCCTCTGCGCCTCTTGTTTTCTAGAGGCGAACTTAAACTCCTTGTTGTCCTAGCACTGGCCGCCAAATCCCGGTACCCTTGCACCGGGAGGTATATTGGTCTTGTTGGCATGGAATAACCTGTTATTTAATCATTTCGTATTTTTTTTTTCTTTTTGGGTCACAACCGGCGATGCTCAAGGGGTTACTCCTGGCTCTTCGCCCAGGAATTACTCCTGGCAGTGCTCAGGGGACCATATGCGATGTCAGGGATCGAACCCGGATCAAGGCAAGGTTTGTTTGCAAGGCAAACACCCGACCTATTGCTGCGGCCGCTCATTTCGTAATTTGTATTCAGCTGTCTAGCAAAAGAACTTTCTGCTTGTGTTCTCTCAAAGCTCAGATTTTTCTGCTTTCAAATTTTTCATCAGTTTTCATCAGTTTTGCTCTGCAGGTTTTAAGTTTGTTTCCTTCTTCCCACACTCACCAGCCTAGTTGTAATCCTTGCAGTCTCAAACCAGAATTGTTGAAATAGGTTATTGGTACTGCTAAATAATTCTTGGTGTATTGATGTGGGACGGACTGTTTTATAACCTATGACTACTGGTTTCTCTTTTCTGTTTTGAAGTTTGCAAAATAGAAACTTCAATTCTCTGTACTTTGGTTCAATTACTCTGTACTTTGAAGTTTGCGTTTTGCAGACTTCAAAGTACAAAGTAATTGAATTCAGAACCATCGTTTTCTTCTGAGGGCTTATATAGGTTACTGGTATGATCTTATTGAATATAAGCTTTGTGACTAAGAATCCAGAATAAATATTCCCCATAGAGGAGTCTGATTATTCATAGTTTTTATTGTACTTCTTGGTGAGGTAAGAATATAGCAGGTATTAAATTTGCCGACCTGGTCATTGTTGCAGTCTCTTAATTGGCAGAGAGGTGTAGAGAGAATAAGCTTTTTTCTCTTGTTAGATAGATGAGAGATAGATGCTCGTTAAACTCATGTCTATCTCACAGCTTCTAGCAATCTGAGTCCCTGATGCTTGTGACTCTGCTTCCCATCTCACATAGCTAAAATTAAGTTTTCGATCCGTCTGTGATCTGTTTTGGAAGACTTCTGGGGTGAATCTACCTCCAGGCTGATTGCAGTTCTGGGCAGAATTCAGTTTGCGGCGTAGCAGGAAGGTTTGCATTTCCTTCAGAAAGGTCAGCAGAATCCTCTCCAGCCCCCTGAGACCACAGCATCTTCAGTGCCAAATAACACCTCCAGCCCTTCCTGTCTTTCTGACTAATCTGCCACCAGCTGGAGGAGTATTCTACTCCTAAAGGCTCAAGTGGTTAAATTAGAACTACTTGATAATCTTCCTATTTTTAACTCACCTGTGTTAATAAGAAAACACAACCCCAGTCATAGAAGCGATCATCTTATATTCACAGATTCTGAGGAGCTGAGGTTGTGGTCTCTTGAGGACCATTCATAGAAATTCTGCCTAGTAGAAATCCTGTTTAGGACACCCCTCCCATACCAGTTTTTCTGCCTTTACCTGAGTGAAAAATATCTCCCCCCACCCTTTTCCATCCTTTAAAAAAAAACTCCTTAATTTAGCAAAAAAAAGGAAAGGAAATAAATTCTACCTAACGTAATATGGTTGTATCTACTTATTACTTTATCACATGTTTTTGTAGGCATTAGGAAAAAAAATCCTAACAATTTGGATGATCTGATTATTCTTTCCACAGATAAATGTATGGAAGTTACACATCCAGGGACACATAACTAGTAGTTGGCAGAGTTGCTGTTTTTCCAGATCTATGTTTTCCTTGGATCCAAAAACAAGTTTATAGACCTTTGTAGTGATGTGTAGCCAAAGTCACTAGAAATGAAAGTGAGGGATTATGAAATCTTTCTTAGACTTCATTTTTGGGTGTATCATTGTATTAATGATAAAGGCTGAGTTTTTCTACTCTAACACAGAAAGTGAAATGTATAATGTCATGAATAAAGTAAGTTAAAAAAAATTTCAGGGGCCAGAGCAATAGTACAGCTTGCTTTGCCCAGGGCTGACTGAGTTTGATTCCAGGCACACTATATGATCTCCTGAGTCCACCAGGAGTGATCCCTGAGCACAGAGCTAGATGAAGGCCCTGAGGTGTGACCCAAAAACAAAAACACAAAAAATAAGGAAAGAAAAAGATGTGGGACTAGTGGGAAGATTCTGACATCCTTTTTTTTTCTTTTGTAAATGCATCTGAGGTACCTTTGTAGTTGTGTTATATTTCTTGCTAGGCAGTTAGGAGAGGGGGGGAGATACAAGGTGAGTGGGAGGAGAACACACTTATCCAATATAGGGGCACTGCTTGGAGGAGACACATATATCAGTAAGAAGGTACCACTACATGGCTGTATACCTAGTTACAATTTAGGATTCTGTGAAGAAGGGATTATTATTACATTGTATTGAGTGAAAACAGATTCTGCAGGACACTTGTTTTTGATAATAAAACAAGTTTTGTAGCTATGTAAATTCTGTAAACTGAGTGAAATATTTTGTTTGGATTTGGTATTTTATTTTTTTATTGAGGTAACTGTTTATAAGACCGTGTTTAGGGACACTGTTCTCATTTATACTATTAGTTTTAAAAACATTTGAAAGTCCCTTTCTCCCTGCATCCGTGGCAGCGCTGGTTGTTCATTTTCTTTTTTATGTGTTCTAATCTCTGTAGTGTGGTAGATATTTTGTTTTGATTTGCAATGTCCTGATGATGCAAAGTACAGCATTTTTTTTATGTGCTTTTTGGTCATTTGAATTTCTTTCAGAAAGTTTCTGTAAATTTCCTCCCCCCCTTTTTTTTTTTTTTTTTTGCTTTTTGGGTCACACCTGGCCATGCTCAGGGGTTAATCCTGGCTCTGCACTTAGGGAATTACTCCTGGCGGTGCTCGGGGGACCATATGGGATGCCGGGATCGAACCCTGGCCGGCATGGGCCGGCCGCGTGCAAGGCAAACACCCTACCCGCTGGGCTATCGCTCCGGCCCCACCTCCCCCATTTTTTGATGGGGTTTATTTATCTTATTAAGTTCTACTGGTGCCTTATATATCTTTGCTATTAAGCCCTTATCACATGGATATTAGGTAAATAATCTTTCCCATTCCGTGGGCTGTCTATATATATATATTGGTCACTATTTCTTTTGAGGCGCTGAAGCTTCTTCAAAATAGTCCCATTTGTTGGTGGAGGGATGGGTGCTGGAATACTGTATTACTAATTATGAACACCTTTGTAATTGTATGTCTCACAGTGGTATAATAAAAATTTTTAAAAAAAATAAATTAAAAAACCAAAAGAACAAAGTAGTCCCATTTGTTTATCTTTGCTTTCACTTAGAAAACTAAAAAAATTTTGAAAGACAAGCCATTAATGGTTCTTATATCCAAAGGTATTTTGATATGTTATTTAACATAATTAAAATTTGTTTTATTATATCACTGTGGATACCCAATTACAAAACTATTTATGACTGAGTTACACAGTTATACAGTTATACAGTTATACAGTGTTCCAGCATCCATCTCTCCACCAGTGCGCATTCCCCACCACCAGTGTTCCACGGTTCCCTTCCCCCAGCCCCCTGCCTATGCTATGGCAGATTCTTCTCTCTCTCTCTCTCTCTCTCTCTCTCTCTCTCTCTCTCTCTCTCTCTCTCTCTCCCCCTCTCTCTCTCTCTCTCTCATGCATTGTGGTTTGCAGTACATTCACTGAGGGGTTATAATATATATACTGTTACCTACTTTCAATACTCAGTTCTAGACTAGTGTTACTGTTTCCAAATATTGTTGGCAAATTAATCTCTTCTTTGTCTTACTTAACACCTGTCTCCACACACTTGTGGTAGATTCCAACCATTTACAAGTACTCCTGACCCCAGTTTTGCCTGGCCTTTGATATTAGTCTTATTACACACACACACACACACACACACACACATACACACAGTATCACAAAATTAATGCAGACATTCCAAAATTGTCTAATTTATTATAATGTATAGAAACTTTTATTTGTTTGTTTGTTTGCTCTTGAGTCACCACTGGTAGTGCTCAGGGCTTACTCTTGTTTCTCCAAGGAGAGATTACTCCTGGCAGTGCTTGTGATTTTTAACCAGTTCAAATATACACAAGGCAAGAAACTTTATCATATTTATTTTAGTTTTTGCATCACATTACTCCTGGCTCTGCACTTGGGAATTCCTCCTGGTGTGCGTGGGGAGCCAAATAGGATGCCAAAGACTGAAACAGGACCAGGCATGTGTCAGGCAAGTGCCTTATCCTCTATTCTATCTCTCTAGCCCTTGAGAAATTTTATTTTTCACTTAGCATTTCTATACCTCGTTTACATTTTTAGCTTGATTGCTCTGAAAATTAATTCGTTTGTGGAGAATGTTTAATATTGCTTTGGGGATACTTTTTTAAAAATTAGATTTCTTTTTCTGATTAAAAAAAATCCTTAAAAAATTTGGACTCAGTTTTTTGGATGTGGCCTAGTGGTAAAGTGCGTGTCTTGCATGTATGAGTTAGATCCTGGGACCAGAGAGAAAGTACAGATGAAAGGTGCTTGCTACTGGATTGCACACAGCAATCCAGTTTGAACCCAGGAGTATATCTGGTCCTCCAAGCCCTACCAGGAGTGATCCAAGTGGAGTCAGGAGTCAATCTTGGGCATTGCTGAATGTGGCCTCAAAACCAAAACCAAAAAGTAAATACAAAAATCTCAGCATTTTTACCAGGGGTGGGGTGGGAGGGTGGATGTGGGGGAGCGAAAGAATTGGGACCAAGGCCTAAGTATATTGTGATTACTAAATACCAATGTAATGAATTTCCGTTTAAAATGTAATATGAGGGGCGGAGCGATAGTCCAGCGGGTAGGGCGTTTGCCTTGCCTCGCGGCCGGCCCATGCCGGCTGGGTCTGATCCCCGGCATCCCATATGGTCCCCCCAGGAGTAATTCCTGAGTGCAGAGCCAGGAGTAACCCCTGAGCATCTCCGGGTATGACCCAAAAAAGCAAAAAAAAAAAAAAATGTAATATGAAATTTAAGTTATCAGGTCTTTTTTTTTAATTTTAGTTTTCTATCGTGATTGCATCATGGAAAACCATTTGGCAAAAGCAACTGAAGAGCGAACTTTTCAGTACCAGGGTTCTCTTCCATCTCTGCCTGTTCCTTCACTTGAAGAGTCATTAAGGAAGTACCTCGAAGCTGGTATGTTTTTAGTCTTTTAGCATAAATATGTTAGCAACTTAGGGAACTATGGAAACTTTAGAAGATAACAGCTTAGAGATTCATGATACCTAAAGTATCCTAAAATACCACCGAACTTTTTCCTTTCTCTCCATAGTTTGAAAGTCACGATACTAAGAGGCTTATAATAAAAAATGGTATTTCTCTTCCTTCTCAACGCTTCCAATGTTTTAAAATATTTTACTTAATGTTTCTTGTACTACTCTCATGTTTCTTGTATCGTTTATTCTGGAATTTACTTATTTTTTGGTTTGGAGAGGACATAACTGGTGATCCTGATGAGCTACTTTCTGCCTTGTTCTCAGCAATTGCTCCCTGGCAGTGCTCAGAGGGACCATATATGGTGAGGGTCAGACCTCCCTGCATTCAAAGCATGTGCTCAGCTCATTGAGCTGTAATTTTGGACCCTAGTTCTGAATTTAAACTAGCGTTCCTATGTCTTATGATATTAAAAGTAGTTCCTAAAAAAAATTAGTTCCTAAAATGATAGTGTATTTAGCCCTCTTATCCTATATAATCTTCCCCCACTAACCCCAATATATATATATATATTATATGTTATAACATATATATAATATATATATATAATTATATATATAATCCACGTTTTCTCTCTCATTCTCTCATATGATTGTACAGTGTCACCATTTGAGATTAAATTGTAGTCAACTGATTTTTGAGCTGAAACTGTAGTACAGCAGAAAAGGCTCTTGCTTTACAGAGGGCGACCTGGGTTTGATCTCAGGCATCCTATATGGGCCCCTGAACCCCACCATCAGAGAGTGATCCCTGAGCATAGCACCAACTGTAAACCCTGAACAACTGCCAGCTGTTGCTTAAATACAAACTAACAAAACAGTTTTGCATTAAAATAGAAAATACTGTTCACCTGATTTCATTTAGAGTTTCATCTGATTTTAACTATTTTTCACCTGAATTAAAATACCTGGCCCCTCAGGGTTTCTGATTATGTAGTTACAAGGGACAATGCAGTCTACTTTGATTACTTTTTAAACAAAATTTATTATCATTATTTTGGTTTCTGAGCCATGCCTCAGCAGTGTTTGGGAACCACTCTCAGGTTTGTGAGTAGGGAAACATATGGTGCCAGGGAACCTGGGCCATTCTGAGCCCTGGGCTGCAGAACCTGGGCCATCTGCAGGCAAAGCATTCGCTCCAGCCTGTTATCTTTCCAGCCTTATGTTTTGCCTTGTTTTATTTTTTAAAATTTGTATTATGGCTTTTCCAAGCAGAGCTTGGGACCAACCAGAACCAAACTCATTTTTCTGGGAACCACACGCACAGTGCTAGGAATAGAATTCAGTGTCTCCCACATTCTAGGCTGTACAAGGCCTGATGCATATTTTTATTTTTTCTTTATTGTACATACATAACAAATTCACTTGAAAAATACTCTAAAAAAGTATTTTTAGAGTATTCTACTTAAGTATATGTAAAAAACATTTTTTATTTGAAATTAAAAAATTGAAGTTGTTTCTCTTCTTGGATACATTTCTCCTGGAGTCCACTATCCTTCTCCAAATAGTGGTCACTGTTTTTTTTTTTTAACCTGGGTGACCAGCTGTTATTCTGGGGCTTTCTTCAGCTACTGTTCTGACAGTTTTCTTTTCCTCTTTGTATTGGGTTCCTTGGGTCCCCGTATGCTTTTTTTTTTTTTTGCGTTTTGGGTCACACCTGGTGATGCTCAGGGGTTACTCTTGGCTGTTCACTCAGGAATTACTCCTGTCAGTGCTCGGGGACCATACGGGATGCCGGGGATTGATCCTGGGTCGGCTGCATGCAAGGCAAACGCCCTACCTGCTGTGCTATCACTTCAGCCCAGGGTCCTGTATTCTGTGTCTTTTTTATTTCTCTTCCTTTCAGATTGGTTCAGTACATCTTCAGTAGATACTTGAGAAAGGGTTTTTGGGAGAGAAAAGAATATCAGGGGAAATAAAAACCTAAAAATGTAGTAATTATACTTTTTATAATTTGTTGGCTGCATATAGAATTTACAGTTTGAAATTAAAAAGTTCTTTTCCTTTAACTTGTGAAGAATCGTTGTATTATGCCATATAAGTGTCAGTGTACTTTATTGAAAATCAGCTTGTGCATTCTCAGCCTTGATTTACAACATCATTACCACTCCCTGGTCTTCCAGCCTTTCTTCTCTCCTAATAATTATGGTCTTAGAGTTTGAAGAACCTGCTTGTTTCTCTTGAAGTCCCATTCCATGTTGTTGTTTGATCCTTCATGACTTGTTATTTTTCACTCTGTTTGGAAACCTTTCTCTTTATCCCAGACATTCTGAATTTTTCAGTGATGTTCTTTTTTTAAAAAAATTAATTTTTTTAAAAAAATATTTTATTATACCATCGTGAGATATACAATTACAAAATGTTCATATTTGGGTTTTGGTCATACAGTATTCCAGCACCCATCCCTCCACCAGTGCCCATCTCCCACCACCAATGTCTCCGGTTCCCTCCCCCTCCCCAGCCCACCTGCATGGCAGGTTCTTTATTTCTTTCCCTTTCTCTCTATCTCTTTCTCTTTTCCTTCCCTTCCGGATTGTGGATTACAGAACATACATTAAAGGGTTGTCATGTGTATCTTTTTGCCTGTATTTAGTGCTCAGTTCTAGGTTGGTATTAGTACTTTCGACAATTGTTAGGACACTGTTCCATTTTCTGTCTTACCTAGCCTCCTGACTCCCACACGTTTGTGATAATTTCCACCTTTGACAAGACCTCCTGATCCATGTTTCACTTGACCTTGGATATTGGTTTCATAATATATACATATATATATATTTATATGTCATGCAAATAAATGCAGTCATTCTGTATCTGTCTCTCTCCTTCTGGCTAATTTCACTCAACATGATCTTCTCCATGCCCATCCATTTATAGATAAATTTCATAACTTCGTTTTACCTAACAGCTGCATAGTATTCCATTTTGTAGATGTACCAAAGCTTCTTTATCCAGTCATCGATTCTAGGGCACTCTGGTTGTTTCCAGATTTTGGCTATTGTGAATAATGCTGCTATGAGCATAAAAGTAGGGATGGTGTTTCTGCTGCGTATTTTTGGCTTCCCAGAGTAGATTCTAAGGAGTGGTATGGCTGGGTCAAGTGGGAGTTCAATTTCTAGTCTTTGGAGGAATGTCCATATTGTTTTCCAGAAAGGCTGTACCAGCCGGCATTCCCACCAACAAGGGATGAGTGTCCCCTTTTCCCCACATCCACGCCCGCTCTTGTTGTTGTTGCTCTTTTGGATATATGCCAGTCTCTGTGGTGTAAAATGATATCTCATTGTTGTTTTGATTTGCAACTCTCTGATGATTAGTGATGATGAGCATTTTTTTCATGTTTTTGGCCATTTTTTTGGATATGTGCCAGTCTCTTTCAGTGATGTTCTTAATTTTTTTTTTCATTTTCCTCTTTGGACACTTGAGAAGTTCTTATACCTTAAATTTGTCTATATATTTGGACTAAATATATTTATAGAACTCATTCCCATGATCTGATGGAATGGTTTGAGGCTCTTTATGTTCCTGGAGCAAGCAGATGCCCTTTGGCTCTACTAGCATGAGATAGGACATATGGAAGCGTTACTAGTGCCCGCTCGAGCAAATTGATGATGAACGGGAAGACAAGCGATACAAGTGATTTGGACTAGAAAAATAGTACAGTGGGTACAATAATTATTGAGGAAATTAATAATACTTGATGCCAAATTTTTAATACTTATTTTTTTCTTTATAGTAAAGCCATTTTCAAGTGAAAAGAGTTTAAGAAAACTGAAGAAATTGTCCAAAACTTTCAAGATGGAATTGGAAGAAAATTGCATCAGAAATTACTTGAAAGGGCAAAAGGAAAAGAAATTGGGTATTTATCCTATTGTACTTTAGATATGAAATTAATGATGCTTGAGATGTATGAAACTGTACATAGTGTTTATCCTTAAATTATTACTGCAAGAATCTTCACAGTTTTTTGTCATCGTCATTTAAAAGAACTAGTCACTTAGCTCTCACTAAATTTTGAGGACAGGCTCTTCTCTTAGAGAGCTTGTTTAAATGCAGATTTCTTAGTTGAAGTGATTCTGAGTCACTAACTCTAGAATAAGTACACAGAAATTTCCATTTTAACAGCTATCCCACATTTTTCTGTTGCAGGTCCTTTGTAAATAACACTTAAACATTTTTTTCATGCCATTATAATCTGGAGAAAGACAAAACACTAGCCACATCATACAGGGGATGTAGTTAATAGTTAATGCATGAGAAGAATTGGTGTGGAGAATGGTTATGAGTAAGAGGCTGGCACATCTACACAATGGAATACTATGCAGCTATTAGGAAAAATGAAGTTATGAAAATTACCTATAAATGGATGGACATGAAGAGGATCATGTTGAGTAAAATTAGTCAGAAGGAAAAAGACAGATATAGAATGACTGAATTCATTTGAGGGGCATAAAACAAAAGTGTGAATCTAATATCCAAAACACGAACCAGGAGTTTTTGTCAGTGGTTGGAATTTACCACAAGAGTGTGTGAATGAGAGGTTAGGTTAGGTAATAGAAAAGGGACCAATGTGCTAATAATTGTTGGACATGGTAGTGCCAGACTAGAACTGATCATTGAATGTAGGCAAAGGTATTATGCATATTATACATGATAATACCTACATGATAATACCTACATGATAACTCCTAGATGTATGTATTGCAAGCCACAATGTGTATGAGAAGGGAGAGAAAAAGAGAGAGAGAGTGGAAAAGTGCCTGCTATAGAGGCAGGCTGGTTGATGGGGGAGGGAATCTGAGAACACTGGTGGTGGGAAATGTGCACTGGTAGAGAGATGGATGCTGGAACACTGTATGACTGAAACCTAATATGAACAGCAGTGTAATTGTATATCTGATGGTGGTATAATAAAATGAAAAAACAAATAAAGTGGATTTTCAGTTTCCCTCAGCAGTTATAACAAGTTGAAAGTCAGTGGTTTAATGAGAAAATGTGTTTTTAAGTGCTGAAGAATAAGATTTTTTTGGGGGGGTGGTCACACCTGGCAATGCTCAAGGATTAGTCCTGGCTCTGCACCCAGGAATTACTCCTGGTGGTGCTTGAGGGACCTTATGGATGCCACAGATTGAACCTGGGTCAACCGCATGTAAGGCAAACACCCTACCAGCTGTACTATTTCTCCAGCCCCTGGAAAAATAACTTTTAAAAAAGTACAATGGTAGTTCTTTTCACATTTTTTTCTGGTCAACAGTTATGCTGTAAACTGAAGTTTTTAATTTCTTTTAGCTGGAAGAATGGTGGCTGAATGTTGCCTACCTGGATGTTCGCATGCCTTCACAACTGAATGTCAACTTTGCGGGTCCTGCATCCCATATTGAACATTATTGGCCTCCTAAGGAAGGCACTCAGTTAGAAAGAGGAAGCATAAGTCTCTGGCATAACTTGAACTATTGGCAGCTACTAAGAAAGTAAGGACACTTTTGTGAATTTAATAGCAGATTTACCCTAAGACTCAGATGGCAATATTTTGATAAGTTTTATTTATTTGGGAATGGATACTACAGTTATGACTGTTTGGTTTTAAGTTTTGTAATGATTTTTCTTGATCAAAATGCTTTCTTTTAATAGAGAAAAAATACCAATTCACAAAGTTGGAAGTACTCCTTTAGATATGAATCAATTCCGGATGCTGTTTTCCACCTGCAAGATACCAGGAATAACTAGAGATTCCCTTGAGAATTATTTTAGGACAGGTAAGTAGAAAGTGAGGGTACTTTTTAAGGGCATTAGGATTTATATTTGGGGAGGGTGTGTGTGTGTTTGTGTGTGTGGTGTGTGTGTGTGTGTGTACACACGCAACGGTTACTAAGGCTTAGTGGAATATGCTATCTTAATGAATATTTCTTACTGGATTTTGAGTAATCAGTCTATGAACCCTGTCTTTTGGTAATTCTGTTCTAAATAATTTGTGGGTCTGGATTTCCTAAACTTTTTTGTTGTTGAGATATCATTACTTTACATGACTGTGTATTTTGGGATGCAGTTTCACTCCTCTTTAAGGGTATGTTACCACACCACAACCACCACCCACATACCTTCACCACAGCCTATTGGACAAAACTCCTATCCCTTCTCCTTTTTGTAATCACTGCTTCTGGCCTATGGTTTATCACTGAGCCTAACTGAACCTGTGGCAACTTCTTACAAAGCATGTGTTCTAGCCCTTTGAGCTATCTCCACAGCTTGCCTGTAATAATCTTTATCATAATCAAAAACATTATTTGGTGGTCACGGGTTGGAAAGTTCAGCAAAATAAACCAATAAAGGTAAGAATAAAATAACAACAATGATCTCCTAAAAACAAAGTGAGGTATTTCATTTAATGTTTCTGAGAGGTCAAACAAGACAAGAATTGTGAGTAACCATGAGATTCATCAACCTGATATGTAGAGAGGTTGCCCCTTGACAAAAGTGGCATAAGTGGAAGTTAAGATAGGGAGCTCAGGGGCCAGAGCAATGGCCCAGCGGGTAGGGCATTTGCCTTGCACACGGCCGGCCCATGCCAGCCCAGGTTCGATCCCCGCATCCCATATGGTCCCCCGAGCACCGCCAGGAGTAATTCCTGAGTGCAGAGCCAGGAGAAACCCCCTGAGCATTGCCGGGTGTGACCCCCAAAAAAAGCCAAAAAAAAAATAGGTAGCTCAATTGGGGCTCTGAAAGCTAAGTGAAGATATTGTTTCAGCACTTAAAATAATACTTGTGGAAAAAAAACTGCTGAAATGTTCTGGTTTTATTTTTCCTAAAAGATGGGTGATATTATACCACACAAATCAGAGAAGAAAAATAATGATGAAAAATTATAAAAAATGAAAGTAATAAAGATAGTAAAAAATATTTTGAAGGAAAAGAAGATGAGTTATAATATACTATACAAATAAGAGAAGAAAAAATAATTTTGCTGGGGCAAGGATAATGAATCAAATCATTGAGAAGGTCAAAACTGAAATGGAGGTGGAGCATAAATGAGAGGAATTTTAAAGAGTATGCATCTGAGTTGCATAATACCCACTCCAGGGGGCACAGAACCATCCAGGAGTGGTGGTATTAGGATCTATTGAGCTGAATGCAGATTCCTGGGGGCACTTGAGTAATTTTTTTTAATAGGGGAAAGCAAACCAAAGAAGGTTGGGAAATTAATTAGATGCAGACTTGGCCGGCCTATTTTGTAGTAGGGAGAAGGTCCTGTGCCTCACTCGTTTCTTCTTAGGTGAAGTAAGATCTGAGATTATTAGCTGAGTTGGAAGGTGTGAGGAGAAAGGAGGCCCAGCTGACCATGGGGTTCCCAGGAGGACAGATGGGGTTTTGGGAGTGGGCCCATCACTTCTGGGGTCCCGAAGTAGCCGGATGAGACTCTCCCACCATACTAGCTGCCGCCTTCTCTGTCTGGACGCTGGGATGCTACCTCAAGACCAGATTAACAGAGCAAAACGAGTTCGAGCCCGGTAGGCAGCTCTCAGAAGCGGGAATCACTGGGAATTCGTCAGGTGGAGTCAGGGGTTGGCCCTTTCCCCCCCTCCATTTTGTCGAGCCTGGTGGCCCCACCCAGGAGCTGCCTTGGGGCGACCAGCCATAGCATGCAGTCTCAGACGCAGCTGGGGAAGCTGGAACTCTGCTCTCCCCAGGCTCAGTTGACCATGGGGTTCCCAGGAGGACAGATGGGTTTTGGGAGTGGGCCCATCACCTCTGGGGGTCCCGGAAGCAGCCGGATGAGACTTGCCCACCACACTAGCCACCACCTTCGCTGTCCAGATGCTGACTATGAGGCCCCTAAGTCACGCGGCGTTGTGGCTGCGACTAATCAAACTAGCTGCGGGCCATCAAACTAGTGGAAAAAGTTATGTCCTTTAATTTAGTATTGCATTCTATGATGTGTAGGAAAGTTTGGCGGGAGGGAGAGATAGAGAGGAGAGAAAAGACATACAGAACCCGCCAAGTAGTTGTGGTGTGTGTGTGGGGGGGAGGTGGGGACATTGGTGATGGGAGATGGGTTCGGTGGAGGGATGGGTGTTGGAACACTGTAGAACCAAAACTCTACATGAGCATCTTGCAATTGTATGTCTAAAAGTGGTGTAATAAAATTTGGGGAAAAAAAAAAATAGTCATCTTGGAAAATGGAAAAGGGAACCTGGTGTGGAAATGTAGTAATCTGGGGAGCTAAATACCCATTTAAGATAGGTTTATGTGGGGGCGGTGATAGCACAGGGGGGCGTTTTTACCTCCATTATCTGAGTGTGTAGTTTTTGAGTGAGCAGGAGTCCGGGCCGGTGCAAAAAAAGTAGTTGTTTTTTTTTGTGTTTTTTAGCAACAATCTGCAACAAGTGCAGAGAAAAGTGAGGCAGTGAAGGATTTATCAATATTTTTTTATAGGGGAAGTGATGCCAAACCATGGAATCTATTCTGGAAAAGGAGACAATTGAAATTGTGCTTTGATGCAGTGGGCAGCATGCCAGCTTCTGTGGCTAAGAGGCTAGTACTATTGTCAGATCTTGTGACTTCATACTCATTCTGCACAGACTCCGGTGTATAGTCAGAACTTATGGCTTCATCCTCACTCTGCACAGACGCCAGTGTGTAGTCAGAACTCATGGCTTCATCCTCACTTTGCACAGATGTCATTGTATACTCAGAACTCATGCCTTCATCCTCAGTCTGCACAGCAGGTTCAGCCTTCCTGTGATTACTCTTGCCTCGCGTTCATTGACTTGTCCTTGGCCTAATTGGATCTAGATTCTTTACTGTGACTCACCCCATTCTTCTCTAACCCCTTCTACTGTGCTTTGTAGCTCATAGAAAAGTCTATTATATTTTCAATCTTTGTGAACGCTTATTTCTATCTAGGAAGTACTATTGTGGAAGAAGTCTAGTTATTCTTTCAACTTTCCCAGTAACCATCTCAAGTGGGTTGATTTTTCTTCTTTTCCTCTTTTGCTTGGTATTTGAGGACTTGAAGGAGGTCTTGGTGTCCCTTTTATTTATCATTGCATTTCTGTTGATATTATGAGCTCTTGAAAAAATGCCTGATGATCAGGTTGAATCATCGCTGCTTACCACAGTGACTTCCTCTCCATATTTCCCCTTCATTCACATTTAGTCCCTCAGTCACATTCTTGAAGATTTTAGCTTTCCGTTGTAGGTTATTTGTGTCTTCTTCTCTCCTTCACTCCCTTCCTCTAAGAATCTGTACTGCTAACCCTGAGTCATGCCTGCCATTGATCTTGTTACCAAATACTCCTTTACCTTTGACAGAATAATAAGCATTTCTCTGAGTTCTGTCTTCTCCTCACAGCTTACAGTGTTCTGCCTTAACTGTTTTTTATTTTTTTACTATATTGTTACCTAAAATTCAGTTACTTATGGTTGGTTCTTCACGGTTTGACTTTTCCCTCCCCACACCCAGTCTTCATTCACCCCCAACCTTTTTTCCAGTGTAAACATCCACTTGCAAGCACATTATAAGTCTTAATCTTTAGTTTATAATTAAAAGTTTCCTGTATTAGATTTACTTGGCCAGAGAGAACTTCAAAACCTTACTACTGGTATCAGTTACACCTCAAGTGATCTTATATATTCTTGTTTTGTTTTTTGCAATGGGTGACAGGACTTATAAATCCTGAACTCTACAAATGTAAGGCAAGTGCTCTACCCTTGGTCTACATCCTGACTGTTAAATAGTCATGTTATTTTCTTAGTTTTGGAGAAGACTGTTTCATAACATTTTCCTACCTTGGTCTCAACTAATGAACTTTTATTATTCACAACAGATACAATGCTATCTTTTCATCACCAAATTTACTGGCCTATATGTGGTAGATTACTATCATCCCCCAACCAAAAAATATGCGCTTCCTAATACTTGGCAACCTATTTCTCATGTTAGGTTGTATGGTAAAGGGTAATTAAGGTTACTAATCAATGACCATGAGATGGGGAGGTTATACTTGTTTATTCAGGCTGGCTCAGAGTATCCGGAGTTTTTATAAACCAAATGTTGGAGAGAGAACCAAAATCAGGGAAGCTTGGGGACGTCAAGATCCTCCCTTGCTGGCTTTGAAGATGGAGAAAGGGGTCCCTGAGAATGTATGTGGGAAGCTTCTAGAAGCTTCTTAAAGTATGATCTGGCAACAACCTTATCTAACATTCTGTCTTCTTCACTGCTGCTAAATGTTTTTGTACAAGCCTTGTTTTCCCAAACCATTTCATTTTTGTCCTAGTTGTTTCCTGTGCTTGGAAGTCTCTTCCTGTAGATCATTTTGTGATTCATTCTTTCACTTCCTTTAGGTCTCTGGCTCCTGTATACCACCTTAGAAGCCTCCAGTCATCCCTCCCAAATACCTAGCAATTAATTTCACATCAGGCTTACATTGCTCTGTTCATCTCTGAAATTTAAATAAAGTGTTATCAGTACATGATAGCAATAAAAGGTACTTTTAGTAAATATCCAGGACTTAAAAAAATTATTTATTTATTTATTTTTGCTTTTTTTTCAATTTTTTTGATTAAACATTTTATTATATTACCGTGAAATATACAATTACAACGTTGTTCATGTTTGGAGGTTTCGGTCACATAGTGTTCCAGCACCCGCCCTCCACCAGTGCCCATTTCCCACCACCAATGTCCCCAATTCCCTCCCCCCGTCCCATAGCCTGCCTAAATGGCAGGTTCTTTAACTCTTTTCTCTCTCCCTCTCTTTCCCTTCCTTCTCCTATACGTTGTGGGTTGCACTACATACACTTAGAAGTCATCATGTGCATTTTTTCTGCCTGTATTTAATGCTCAGTTCTATGTTGGTATCAGCCCTTTCGACATTTATTCACATATGTTCTCTCCTCTGTCTTACCTAACCTCTGACTCCCTCACGTTTACGGTAATTTCCACTTTTGGTAAGACCACCTGATATAATTATGTCATGCAAATAAATACATTAGAGAAATGCTTATTGTTTAGGTTTAATTATGTGGCTCTACTCATTTAATTTTGATAAAGCTGAGTCTTGTGTTTTTCTCTTTTTTTTTTTCAGAGAGTGAAGGACATTCCCCTACTCATGTTGTAATTCTGTGTCGAGGTCGAGTTTTTCTCTTCGATGTGCTATGTGAAGGGAGTTTGATCACCCCACCAGAGATTCTCAGGTTTGCAAACTCCTTTTTTGAGTCTTGTTAGATCAGAAATTTTTGCTCAAATTTTTAAAATGTTTTGTTTGATTTTTTTTTCAGAGGTGGGGAGAGTTTGGGCTACACTCAGCTATGCTTAAGGTCTACTCCTGTCTCTGTGCTCACAGGTCATTCCCAATAGTGATTGTGGTGCTGGGGGGAAGGTGTGAAAATTACCTACTTAACAAAATTATATATGCATTTTGAAAAATATCAAATTTTTTCCTTAAGTTCTTGTTAGTATTCTTTTGATGCCAACAGGCA
Organism: Cryptotis parvus; assembly: GCA_021461705.1. Lineage (NCBI taxonomy): Eukaryota > Metazoa > Chordata > Mammalia > Eulipotyphla > Soricidae > Cryptotis > Cryptotis parvus. Next base: position 8,762 of record JAJIBD010013556.1, on the reverse strand, counting down.
ATGTTATTTCCTTTTTTTTTTTTTTTTTAACTTTTTGTCTCCCAAGCAGTGCTTAGAAGGTCTGGAGGCCCCACCAGTGATTCTTGGCTAAGCAAACCACAAGTTCAATACAAAAGCCCAGGATGTGGAACCTCTCAAGTCCTTCATTGTCTGAGTACCTGAACCACCACAGTGGTGCTGGGGCCCTCCAGGGCCACATCCGGCAGTGACAGGACTTCTGGGTCTGCACTTTCCGAATGCTTGGGGACAGGGTGGTAAAACACCATGTGATGATAGGAACCAAACCTGAAACACTGTACTGCTGTCTCTTCAGGTGACTTGGTGGAAGAGAGCATGTCTTGCTTATATGAAACCCTGGGTTCAGTCTCTTACATCACACCAGAAACAATGCCATTTCAGAAATAAATCTATTACTGTTGAGATCAGAAGTTTTCTTTTCTGTAATATATCAAATTATATAAACACTAGCAAATACTGTTGCCTTTTAATTTCATTACTGACAAGACATTATTACCTATTATAATCTCTACTAAGAAGTGAATGATACACCTTTGCTCTTTTTGAATCCTCTTTCTCTAATCTCCTCTAAGGCAATTGAAATATATCTACCAGAAGTGCCAGAGTGAACCTAATGGGCCTGGGATACCAGCACTAACTAGTGAAGAGCGAACTCGATGGGCTAAGGTTACACATTCTGCTATTCTTAGTAAATCTTTACCCCAATCGTTGTGTTTTGAAATTTCTGGAAATGTTGCCTTTAATTTGTAACATTTCATCATCATCTCTTGCTCTTTAGGCAAGAGAATATTTGATTAATCTTGATCCAGAGAACTTAACAAAGTTAAAAAAAAATTCAGAGCAGTTTACTGGTGTTTTCCCTTGGAGGATAGCAGTCCACATATAACACCAGAAGACTATTCTCAGGTACTTAACTATCTTGTTTGTTATTCCTTTCAACAAAATTGTCTGGAGGTCTCTTGTGTATGTTAGATATTTTTTAGTATGCAACTTTTAAACTTAATTATTGCATATGCATAAAACTTATGCATAGATAAATATTACATACTTAATTTTGAAAATATTTTATTATAGCACTGTGAGATATACAATTAAGATGTTCATGTTTGGCTTTAGGTCATACAGTGTTCCAGGACCCATGCCTCCACCAGTGCCCATTTCCCACCACCAACATCCCCGATTCCCTCCCCAACCCAGCCTGCCTCTATGGCAGGTTCTTTATATCCTTTCTCTCTTTTTCTTTCTCTCTTTCTCTCTTCCTTCTCTTACATATTGTGGATTGTAATACATACAGTTAGAGGTTATCATGTGTATCTTTTGCCTGTATTTAATGCTCAGTTCTAGGTTGGTATTAGCACTTTTGACAATTATTAGCACACTGTTCCCTTCTCCGTCTTACCTAACCTCTGACTCCCATACATTTTTGGTAATTTCCACCTTTTACAAGACCTCCTGATCCATGTTTCGCCTGACCTTGGATATTGGTGTCATAATATATATAAAATATATACAATATTATATTATATATAATATTATATATAAATATATGATGTTATATATTATATATTTATGTCATGCAAATAAATGCAGTCATCTATATCTGACTTTTTCCTTCTGGCTAATTTCACTTAACATGATCCTCTCCATATCAATCCATTTGTAGGCAAATTTCTTTTTTTTTTTTTTTTTTTTGCATTTTTGGGTCACACCCAGCAATGCTCAGGGGTTTCTCCTGGCTCTGCACTCAGCAATTACTCCTGGCGGTGCTCGGGGACCATATGGGATGCTGGGGATCGAACCCAGGCCGGCTCAGACCGCGGCGTGCAAAGGCAAATAAATGCCCTACCGCTGGATTATCGCTCTGGCCCCATTTGTAGGCAAATTTCATGACTTTGTTTTTCCTAACAGCTGCATAATATTCCATTGTGTAGATATACCAAAGTTTCTTTATCCAGTCATCAGTTCTTGGGCACTCTGGTTATTTCCAGATTCTGGCTCTTGTGAATAGTGCAGCTATGAAAATAAAAGTGCAGATGGTGTTTCTGCTGTGTGTTTTTGGCTTCCCAGGGTATATCCCTATGAGTGGTATGGCTGGGTCAAATGGGAGCTCAATTTCTAGTCTTTGGAGGAATGTCCATATTGTTTTCCGAAAAGCCTGTACCAGTCAACATTCCCACCAATAATGGATGAGAGTCCCTTTTCCCTGCATCCACACCAGCACTTGTTGTTTGTGCTCTTTTGGATATGTACCAGTCTCTGTGGTGTGAGATGATATCTCATTTGTTGTTTTGTTTTGCATCTTTCTGATGATAAGTGATGATGAGCATTTTTTTCAAATGTCTTGGCCATTCGAATTTCTTCCTTGTTGAAGTTTTTGTTCATTTATTCTCCCCATTTTTTGATGGGGTTGGCTGCTTTCTTCTTGTAGAGTTCTACCAGTGCCGATATATCCTGGATATTATCAGATGGTTATTGGGTGAATATTCTTTCCCATTCTGTGGACTGTCTTTGTATCTTGGTCAATGTTTTTTGAGGTGCAGAAGCTTTTTAGTTTACTTTGCTTCTAGTTGCTTCATTAGTGGTGCTTCACCTTTGAAGATGCCTTTAGTTTCAATGTTGTGGAAGGTTTTTCCTATATTTTCTTTGATGTACTTTATGGATTCAGGTACGGTATTGAGATCTTTAATCCATTTTGATCTTATTTTTATGCATGGTGTTAGAAGTCCAAATTAATTTTTTACATGTAGCTGCCCAGTTTTCCCAGCACCACTTGCTGAAGAGTCTTTCCTTGCTCCATTTCGAATTCTTTGCACCTTTATCAAATATTACATGATCATGTGTTTGAGGATAGATGTCAGGATACTCAACTCTATTCTATAGGTCCACAGGTCTGTTTTTATTCCAGTACCACACTGTTTTGCTTACTACCACTTTGTAGTACAGTTTGAAGTTGGGAAAGGTGATGCCTACCATCTTCTTTTTCCCAAGGATTGCTTTAGCTATCCGTGGGGTTTATTATTCTATACCAATTTCAGGAGTGATTCATCAATTTCTTTGAAGAATGTTATGGCATACTGAATTTTTTTGCAACATTGCTGAGGTTCAGCAATATCTGTACATATATTGTTTAAAGGAATATGATTGTTGTTTGCATATCACCTGTTACTGTTTCCTTTTCATTGACTGCATAAGTAGAAAATGTGTGGTAGATCACCTGTTAATGTTTCCTATCACTTTTATTGATTGCAGAACTAGAAAATATGTGATGAACTTTAGATTAAATGAACTTCTTGTGACAAAAGTGACATGAGAACCTACTTAACAATTCACTTCAATTGTGTCTGTAACCTTACTTTTTTGAAGTACATCTTAAGAATTGTATCACTTTTGCACATAATTTATTATTCGATTTTACTGAACACAGTGAGTTTAAGGGTATATATGACTTTCTTGTACCTACCTCCCTCACCCTCCCAGCTAGTATTATTTTTCCTTGGAAATAAGGAAGGGTAGTAGTCATGCCTGTAGATGTCTCCATGCATTTTTGCAAATGCTTGAATTTTTTTCACACTTTTATTCATCAAAGTTTAAATAAGAAATGCAAGATCAAGAGACCTTGTAGTAGCTAAAACCAACTCTTCCTTTTTTTTAATATAAAAGTTTTAGAGAAGGGAGGCTGGAGCGATAGCCCAGTGGGTAGGGTGTTTGCCTTGCACATGGCTGGCCTATGCCGGCCCGGGTTCAACCCCTACCATCCCATATGGTCCCCTGAGCACCGCCAGGAGTAATTTCTGAATGCAGAGCCAGGAGTAACCCCTCAGTGTCGCGGGTGTGACCTAAAAAGAAAAAAAGTTTTAGAGAAGGGAACAGTGTGCTAACAATCATTGACAATGATAATACCAGCATAGAACTGAGCATTGAATATAGGCAAAAGATGCACATGATAGCCTCTAAATGTATGTATTGCAATCCACAATATGTGAGAAGAGAGAGAGAGAAAGAGAGAGAGAGAGAGAGAGAGAGAGAGAGAGAGAGAGGATAAAAAAACCTGCCATAGAGGCAGACTAGGGGAGGGGGAGGGAATTGGGATGTTGGTGGTAGGAAAAGGGTGGAGGGATGGGTACTGGAACACTGTATGACCGAACGCAAGCATGAACATCTTTGTAATTATATATCTAATGGTAGTATAATACAATATTAAAAAAAATAAATACAAGTTTACTGGGAAGTAGAAGAGAAAGGAAAAGAAACTAGCCCCATGGGAAGACACATAGTATCGACCTAAGTTCCTCTTTTTTATCTGTAAATACTTTCTAGGGACTCACCAAAATTGTTGGGAAAGAATCTTCTGATAGTGTTCAGATTTTTTTTTAACTGCAGTCTGTAGTTAGATATATGTTAGATTGATGATAGGAATCAAGCCTGAAACACTGTACTATCTCTTCATTACCACATAATTACACTTCGAATACATATTTGTGTGCACAAATATACATGATAGAAGTTTCACAAAATAGCAATTACTTTCTTTGATATATAGTATGTTTCATTTGTTTATTTTATGTTTTAATTTTATTTATTTATTCATTCATTCATTCATTCATTCATTCATTCATTTTTTGCATTTTTGGGTCACACCCAGCAATGCTCAGGGGCTACTCCTGGCTCTGCTCTCAGGAATTGCTCCTAGCAGTGGTCGGGGACCATATGGGATGCTGGGGATCGGACCCAGGTCGGCCACGTGCAAGGCAAACACCCTACCCACTGTGCTATTGCTCCAGCCCCAATTTAATTTATTTTTAATTGATCACTTGATCACTTGACATCCCGTTATTCATTGATTTGCTCGAGCAGGCACCAGAAACATTTCCATTTGACCCTATCACGTGCCAGTGTAGCCCAATGGCATCTGGTTGCTTCAGGAATACAAAGAGCCTCAAGGGTCTTGACAAAGAAGTCTGACCATCTTGTAGAAGGGTGGCCACGTGATCTTTTGACATCCCATGGGATCCAGTCGGTAATGACTCTAGTCCAGCGGTCATCTCCAAATCACATTACATGTCCAGCCCATCTGATTTTTTGATGCCTTGTCAAATGAGACAGCATCCCTGACTCTGGAACAGTGACGGAGGTCGGAACTACGGATTCCTTCTTTCACTTGAGTGAGGTGTAATATTCCAAGGATAGCTCTTTCAGTTCCTCTTTGGGAGAACCAAATAGCGTTCTCATCCTGCTTTCGTAGGGCCCAAGTTTCTGAGGCTTGTGTTAATGCAGGGAGAATGGTGGAGTTGAAGAGATGTGCCCAGACCCGGAGCACATCTTTGTCTTTTGCTATTTCTTTTTTGCTATTTCTTTGATGCTTTTGTCTTTTTGCTATTTCTTTGATGCTTTTTGAAGGCATTCCATGCTGCTCTCTTCCTCCTGCGCAGCTCAGGTTTTAGGTCGTACATCATGTTGACTTCTTGACCTAGGTACACATAACTGCTGCATTCAGAGATATTTGTTTCATTGAGAGTGAATGGGTCCTCTGGAATTAGTTCATTTTTCATGAACATAGTTTTGTTGAGATTCAGCTGTAGACCTATCTTTCCACATTCTAGGTCAAAGTCGGCCAGCATTTATGCTGCTTGGCTAATGTTTGGTGTTATTAGAATGATGTCATCAGTGAAGCGGAGGTGGTGTAGTTGTCGACCATCTATCTTCACTCCCATTCCTTCCCATTCTGATTGTCGCATAATGGTTCTTGAGGGTGTCGCTGAAGAGTTTTGGTGAAATAGTATCACCCTGCCAAACCCCTCTTTTGACATCGATGATCACTTCTTTGTAGAATGGTGAGATCCTGGTGGTGAATCTGTAACACAGCTCACGAAGGATTTTGATGTATTGGGTTTGAACACCCTGTTTCGCTAGGGTTTGGATTTCTGCTTCAGTCTCAACAGAATCAAAGGCTTTCTATACATCCATGTACGTGAGACAGAGCAGCATCTTGAACTCCCTACAAACTTCAATGAGCTTGGTTACCATGTGGATATAGTCTATTGTGCTGAATCCTTTTCAGAAGCCATCTTTCTCTCATGGTTTGTTCTTCATCTAATGTTCTGCCAGTCCTGGTCAGGATGACTCTAATGAACAGCTTTTAGATGACAGACAGCAGGCAGATGGGGCAATAGTTGCCAATGTCATGAATGTTTCCCTTCTTGAACAGTAGAACTGTCCTGCTGGTTTTCCATTGGGAGGGCACCTTGCATTCGGACAGGTAGCATGTGAAGAGCTGAGCCAGTGTATTGATCAGCTCTGAAGGCAGATACTTCAGGTGTTCGGGTCTGACTTTGTCTGGGCCTGGTGCTGTTCCTTCTTTACCGACGAAATGGCATGTCGGATTTCAGAAGGGAGAACATTGGGAATGACATATCCATCCTGTGGAATTTGGTATGTGGGCAGGTGGATGTGGCTGTCAGAGAGATCTGAGTATAAGTTATGGATAATCTTCTCCATTGCCTTTCTGGAAGATGTGATTGATCCATCAGGACGTTGGAGGGCAGTCATCTTGGTCTTATAGTTGGCGAAGGACAGGCGGGCGTTGTGAATGCCTTTCCCGGCTTCTGCTGCATCTTCCAGTATTTCTGCTATTCTCCTTTATCGCTTCTCTGCACTGCTTTGCAAGTGCAACATTTTTAATTGTGTGCTCACAAGTATAATGTCAATATTCTTATTTCTGGTAAGATTTCTTAACTTGAGGTTTTGAGAACTATTAACAATCAGTGCTGAAATATTATTATTATTGTTATTATTTTTATTATTGTTGTTGTGGTTGTTGCTTTAGTTTTAACTGTTATCCTTTAGTTGAATTCAGTTTATCAGAAGATGTAAGAAAAATATGTATGCTTAAATTATAAATCAATATTAAAGTCCTTTTAATTTTAAAATATTTATATTTTAGGCAACTGCAATGACCCTTATTGGGGATCCAGCAGTAGCGCTGGGGTGACAAGTCCTATAACATGATTTCCTTCTTTAATGGAGTGTTTGGTTGTAGCTGTGATGTAAGTATATCATTAAAGCTATTTCCCCCTTTATTTATTTCAGTTAATTTAATGGCACTGAACTACAATACATACAATGGTTTTGTGATAATATATAAATAAATCCTTATTTATTTTTATGACAGGGTAAAATATTTTGTTATGAAACCTCAGTGAGAGTATATGAGATAAATATTTGTGAGAAGGAATTTGCTTAGATTTTTTTTGTAGTGCAAGCTATTTCTTTTTAGTTACTCCTCATGGAACCCATGGTACTGAGAACCACATGGTACTGAGGATTTTTTTTTAATCGAATCACAGTAAGATACAGTTACAAAATTGTTCATGATTGAGTTTCAGTCATACAGTGTTACAACACCCATCCTTTCACTTTCCCCCCCATTCCAGCTCCTCCTACCTCTATGTCAGATACTTTCTCTCTCTCTCTCTCTCTCTCTCTCTCTCTCTCTCTCTCTCTCTCTCTCTCTCCTACCCCTGGATCTGTCCCTCCATCCCCCACCCCACCCCCTGCCCCAAGGGTTGAACCCAGAGCCCTGCATGTGTAGATCATCCTGTACTCTACAGCTTAAACCACATCCCAGCCCCTGAAGTATAAGCTGGAAAAACCACCCACAGTTACATACTGAGCATCTGTTTTATTTTTTAAAGATAATAGCAGTTATCTATAGCAATAGTTATACACTGAGCCATCTATTTTATTTGTAAAGATAATAGCATTATGTATGTATTCTATGCATAGAGAATAAATGTATGTGAATAGACTCCTAGAATTATCTAGTAATTTTATAGCTATTTTCCTAAAATGACAAGTTACAAACAATAGTAACTATTTAAACTACAGAGATTGAAATGTTTTTGTACTTACCATTTTTTTTCCCCTTTCACGCAAGAAAAATAGCTTCTGTTTTCTTTAATATAAACCCAACCTTGACATTTCTTAAGATAATCAGGGGGTCTATAAGCCAAGAAAATTAGAAAACCAGTCAGAGTTTAACACACACTTATTATCTCATTATATTGTTTTAATAACATGTATTCTTTGGTAGAAAGTAGTATGATAACATTTTGTTGTTGCTGTTTCATCAGCTTCTCATAAGTGTTTAGTGACTAAAAAGGCTAGAGATGTGTTGCATGAGCTGGGTTCAGCAGTTCCATCAATCAATGTGTTTTAGTTTTAGAAGGTAGGAACCTAAGTAAAATTGACATTCGTTCATGAAGATATTTAAGAGGTAAGGCACTGGCTTTCACACAGCTGACCCCAGTTCAAACTCTGGCACCACATATCACATATAGTCCCCTAACCACTGCCAGGAATGATCCTTATTGCAGCCAATAGGAACCCCTGAGCACTGTTAAGTGTGACCACAAAACCAAATAATAATAAATGCAGTATTCTCTTTTAAATATATGTTTATTTGTGTAGGTGCAGCTAAATATTTATGAGTAACTTGTAGTGTCCAAATGCTTTTGTAAGAATTGTTTCTGCATTTTTTATGTTTTCCTATGACTATCTTAATTTTTAGGCAAACTTCTCCACCATACTAGTATGCCTGTAACCTCATAGCTTCTCAGTTTACTTTATATTCCCCATTGACAGACCTAGATTTTATTTTTTGCCTCAGTAGTAAGAGTCCTGAGACTAGTTCTCCTTGGTTGTAATTGGCATCTATGATTTTTGTGCCCATTAGGGGCCACTGGTGT
>JAJIBD010013555.1:0-39635 GCA_021461705.1 Cryptotis parvus | reverse complement strand
CTCTGTACTATCACTCCGGCCCCTGAAACATCCTTTCATTTATGAACTGTCCACTTCCCTTCTCAGAGTCCAAGACCTCAACAACTTGTCTTATCTCAGTTAGATACCATCACTGACTTATTGCTTTGAAATTAAAAAAAAATGGAAGTGTATAACCTGTTTTTAAATCTCTCTGATATTCATTCAATTGTTTAACCGCCTGATAAAATTCATTATGAGTAGCAAAAGTTTTCTCTTCCCCCCTGATGCATTTTAAATATCCTTAATAGAGGTGAGAAGCAGTATTGTAATTACAAACGAAAAATTTGTTAAACATAAATAATATTTAGGTTAGTTGAAAAGTTAAATGGTAGATGGCTTCAACTAAAATGAACTGTTTTTTGAACAATGAAGACCAGGAATTGTTGAGCTTCAGTTTAAAAAGATAAAGAAATATAAATAACGAGGAGAAAAACTAAGATAGTGATATAAAGAATATAAACAAAATGTAATATTTTTTAGTAATAATTCCTGGAGAAAAGACATACTTGGTAAAAGGATGACAAGATTGTTTTCCCCAATTGCCATAAAAATCTTTAAAGACTTTAAATAATGGGGTTCATAGTAGGAAGCAGAAATATAAGTTGGAGAAGGAAATTTCAGCATACTATATAAAATTAATCACATCAAAAGTCAAGGATAAGTTTAAAAGTTTCCATAAGGGAAAACTTTGTATTCACCACGTGTGGCCTCAGTCTCCCAGAAAGGGTCACTCAGTCTTTTCTTAACCTGTCTGTTCCAATATTTTTTTTTGTTATAGGAGGAATTAAAAGTCAGCTAACAGCTGTTGTGGGCCTATGGCTTAGGGGCCTGTTAGTCTTACTTAAAGAATGCAAATTATTTTAAATTGCCAGCAGTGAAGTTCCTGAAGACTGAGAAGCTCTTGCTCTGTCTAATTGAAGAAAGAATTCTGGTCCCCTTTTTAAGACCTAAAAGAATGTAGTTTGGTGACTAGATTGGTATTGTCTGGGTATCTCTTCATCAATACAGTAGTTTATCCCTCTGTCTGAGAAGCTCATTTTTTTTATTCCCTGAAAAAGGAATAAAGGAAAAGAAAGGAATAAAGGAAATGACCCTCCTGTAGTTTATTCCCTAACCCACCAAACTCTGTAATATGGAATAAATTACCTAGCCTTCCTCAATTTCCTGGAGAATATAAAATGCTATAAATCCCCCAAGCAATTTTATTAGTTGGATGTTTCTTGTACTAACCTATCTGGTGTTGTTTTGAATACACGTCCAGCTCATGATCACAAAGGGCTAAATGTACACTCATGAAAGAACACATCAGCAAAAAAGATAAAAAATTTAGACTCTATAATGTATGTGAATCACATTTTCATTAATAAAATGAGCATCCAGACTCCACACACACTTACTTAGAAACTACATTGTTTAAATCATCTTTGAAAAGCATTTTTAATAGAAACAGTAAAGAAGAAAAAAAAAGTATGGAAATTACAAGAATAAAAAATAATTTACTAAATTTAGTATTGGCCAAAGTGAGTAGAGTGAGGACGAGACTTGACCTATCCCAGTCCAGAAGACTGATCCGTAATTCCACAGTGAATTCCTAAGGCATTGCCCAGCCTACTAGCCATGCTTTGTTACTGTCAACTTCTCCCAGCTCAAAGCACTGGACAATTCCTAATGCTGACACTTTTATGAGCTTTCCAGTGTAGGTACCAAGAAACTAGGACACACGTCCCAATGTGTCTACTAGGTCTGTGCCACCTGTAGTATTTTAAGGCACAGTCACACCATTTGACAACACAGACCAGTCAGTCATACAGTATGGTGAGAGCCTAATATAGCACCTACAGTCTTGGTGGATAGAATGCTGAATTGGGCAGGTATTGTTTTATTTGTTTTGTTTTGTTTTCAATTCCCCTGGCCAAAGTCCCTATCTGGAGTCAGTCTTGACACTGCCCTCCACTGCTTTTCCTTTTTGTTAAAGCATAAATATTCTGCCACATTTTTATTTAAATCCCTTTAACCAATAAATCATTGTCTAAGAAAAAGAGTTTTGTTCTCTCACATACTTCTTTTTCACATTTCTAATTCTTGAGAGCCAGAGAACTGGGGAGTCTCTAACATAAGTTTTGTTTTAACATGAGACAAATTCACAAATAAGAGAAAAAGAAAAGTATTCTATTTTCCATACATGTTAGACAAGTCATGAAAGTTGGAAAAGCTGAAAGTTAAACTTGAATTTATATAGGCTACTATTAGACCGATACATCATGCTATTCATTGTAAGCTGTCAAGAAATGTGATTATGGTTGCACATTAATAATCCAAGAAAATAATCTTTTCACACAATGTATATATCAGGTAAAACAAAAATGTCACTTTGACTTCAATGCTACTTTTTGTGAAAACACAAAAATATCTGTTTATGGGAAAACTATTGCATGAAAAAGAAACAGAAATTTTTTTAAAATATGTATTTCATCCTAAGATGTTTGCTGAAGAACTATATATCAAAACAACAAAACATAAATGAAAGCAAACAAAAGTCTTCTCAAAATTATTGCACACTACTAGAATGGAATATTGTGCAGTCATAACATTTTATGTTGAAAGTAGAATGATGATACATGGAAAGTACCTATGCTATAAAGTTTTATGGAACTGCAGTGCAGAAAATGAATGTTAACAATCTTCAACACTTTTTCTAATAATGAGAAAAATATAACATCTCAATGAAGATTTTTTTAGAAACACTTTCTACAGCTTCTGTATTTTTTATAATTAAATATATGCTTTATATTTTCTAAAAAGGGTAAAAAACAATGGAACCCATTTGATACTACTATTGTTTTAAGTTTTAGAAAATAGGGCTCAGTGTTATGTTAGAAAATAAAACTCATAAGAACTTTACCCTTTACATATGTAATTTGAGTTACATGGGCCAGTTACAGCAAAGTCAGTAACAGAAGAAATAGTTGTTGTTGTTGAAGCTATTTGATGATAAATCAGTTAAATTATAAGTGAAACATTTTGCTGAGATTGGGATATAAAAAGTCCTTTAACCTTAGTGTGGTCATCAAGGCATAAAGATGCTGCATTAAGACATTAGCTAACAATACAACACTTTGGAAAAATAATTCATTAGGGCCAGAGCGATAACACAGCGGGTAGGGCGTTTGCCTTGCATGCGACAGACCCAGGTTCAATACCAGGTGTCCCATATGGTCCCCTAGCACCGCAGGAGTAATTCCTGAGCAATGAACCAGGAAGTAACCCTAAGCGTTGCTGGGTGTGACCCAAAAAGCAAAAAAAAAAAAAAACATTATTCAGTTTATGAAAAGGTAAATTCAAGCGTTTCTCTGCCCAAGTCACCAAGTCATACATTCTATCTATGTATACTTGACAGACTGAGCAGGACAAATATTTAAAAATGTACTGATATATAAACATTGATCTGACAAGATGCCAGGGACCAAGTTCATCAGTAACTTTCATACTTGTCTCATTATTGATGCAATTTCATCATCGACATTTTTCTGTTCAGGTTTGTCTACATTCTACCACTTTCTCAAAGATCTAACCCTCACCCCCCACACCATAGAGATCATCACGGTATCATAGGAGAAACACAAAATAATAATCAATTACAGCTACAAGTGTGATATTCTAAGCATGTATAGATATGGTTGGCAACACTGAGTCTATTACTAGCAGCAAAGTTGTCACAGATTTTTTTTTTTTGGGGGGGAAACTATATTCAAACTTCTTTTTCCCACTGTAAATTTAGAAGAATCCCTGGGGTTCACGATCAATCACGACACGATCTTGTTACATCTATTTCTAGAGCGGCAAAATTCTAATATGTCCTGTCAATGCGTAGAGAGGGCAGCTGGTAAGGAACATAAAGAGCTCAAAATTATATTAGGTCAGAGAAGATCAATAATTGGAAGAGAGGGTGGGGGGGACTCTGGGGGGGGGGGGGGGTTAGGAAAAAAAAACAAACTTGAAAAGACACTTGCAGTTTGGGAAGATGTGGCGATCTTTCCATATGAGTAACCACTTTAGTAGATACGCTTACCTCTGATTAGGCCTAAAAAAATCATCATACACTTTTGTCTGATAAAATCCCCAGCCCCAAACTTGACAGTACCAGTGAGTATGACGTTTTCCCATCTTCATACTAAAATTATTACATTATGACCTGACCTATTTCTCTGCCATTTTTTGAATATACATTATATGTCCATTGTAGACTTCTCAACTGGACGTGCTCAGTGTTTTCCCTTATAAATATTTACACATAATTAAAAATTTCTATGTCATGCATATAGTATTACCTAACTGTTGGCCACGAAACCAAAACCCCACTACTCTCACTTGTCTGAAAGGCTTTTCTGGCCTGTGCTAGACAATCTTTTCAAGAGTTCTTTCTTTGTCAATAAAGTCCCTCTTCTATTCAGTTGTTTGGTGCTTTTCCTGACAAGATTGGCCAATGAATGTTGGTAATTGTATGCTGTAAAGAGTATACTTTGTGAAAGTAAGTTATTTTAAGAGAATTTAGCATCTACTGCAATACAATGCAGTAAGTTGTTTTAAGGACCACTGAGAATACACATTCCACTCATATACAATCCTTACAAAATATCTAGAGTATCATGAAATACTCTGTTTAATGCTATTATGTTTGTGATTAATGTATCCTCATAGTATAATACCTAAAAAGTCATATTTTCCCTAACTCACAATGAGCTTGAGTCACTAATTTCCTCGCAACATCTGGCTTATTTATGGAATAAACAATGGTTGCTTATGGTGAAACCACTGCAGGGCAAATGTTAGAACTTTAGAATTTTAAAACCAATTGATATGTAACTAAGACAAAGGGATTAAGAACTTATATCACCGAAGAAAAGCTGGCCCTTTCAGCAAATACCCTAGATCAGGTAGTTGACAAAGGGTTGCTCTCTGAAATATGAGCCACTAAGAGTTGGGTCTTGTTCACCAGGTTTGATACCACACACAGCACAGCATTATTACATATTTTTAAGCAAAGTGGCTTTAAGTTTGCTTAAGAAAAAGAAATACATTCTTTTGGTTCCCATTAAGCACCTATACAATTAAGGCTTTTTCAAGTGGTCAATAAAACAAGTTCCAGAAAAAAGTATTTAGTAATGTGGATTTAGCATTGAGCGTGTGTGGCCTTGTGGGGCTCTGAAGCTAGAATGTTGAGTTGACAATAACCCCATTGTAAAATACAAACAATGGTCACATGAATAAGGATGAGGAGTCTAGGGAATGTAATTAGTGACTTAGGGGATATATTTAAAGAAAAATTACAGCTTTTAATCATTTTAAGAGGCCGGAGAAGAGAAGGCAAGGGCAGAATAAAATGTGTGAGGCGCAGAAGCAAACACAAGTCATAGTAATGCACAATGCCGCTAACATAATGGCTTTGCTGTCCTGGCAGTTCAGTTTATCATTTAATGTTGTATTATCAAGGTCTGACATTTTCATTTCTTTTCTAGCTAATTGATATTCCCCTAACACAAGGTAAAGACTAAGTTTCATTCCTTGATCTAGGGGTTTACTGTGTTGCTTACAAGCTGAACAATGAAAATATGAAAAAATCTTATTAAAACAGTCGATTTTTTTCTGAGTGATTTCTGGTAGAGATTCTGGTATTTAGATGTAAGCTGACTGTCACAACACTAACTGCTCTAGGTAACAGTTCCCCCCCCTTTCAGGCCAGTCTGATTTGAGCAGTGTATGGTTGTCAAACTGTGTATCTTTTTTCACTCCATGGGCCCAAGAGCAGATGCACTCCGTTTGTACTTATAATAAAACATATGTCTGGTCTTTCACTGATTACTGTATCAACTGGAACATAACAAGATAGGCAGACTATACAAAGGATTTCTTGTCAAAGGGAAGTTGACGTTTCTCGGTAGAACACGACAATTTTTGAGAGAGTAATAGTTATAGGGGTGATACAGAAATGACAATATTAGATTGTGTGTTCACTTCTTAATTACTAAAACTACTAGAAAGACATCATTTCAGAAAACACTGTTTACACATATGTTATTAATATCCATCCAATGCCAGGGATTAAAAGAAACTTAAATAAATGAGCAGAATTGGACATATATTGCATAATCCACTGTAAAGTCACATACATTATTTTCTAAAATAAAATACTATAAAATATTTAATATGAATTATATTTTGTGTGCAATCATAAAAATTACATTGTATTATAGACAGTCTTCCTCCCTCAAATCCATATATTAAAGGTTTAGTCGTCAGTGTTGACCTGTTTGAAAGCAGAGCCTTTAAGGAAATTATTTATTTGTTAGGAGATAACTTCGGCTATGCTCAGGGTTTGCGCATGACTTGTACTCTTAGGATTCTTTTGGTGGGCTCAGTGGACCATATGGGAAGCAGGGATTGAACCTGTGTCTGCAATGTGCAAGTCAAGCACTGTGTTCAGTGTTTCTATCATTCTGGCCCTGATTAGGAAAAATTAGTGTTATATGACATCAAAGGACAAAAAAAGTAATCACACAAGATTAGAACATCATTATAAGAAGGGACACCAGGGAGCATCAGCTGTCTGATTTCTCCTCATGAGCACATACTCAGGGAAAATTGTCTGAGGCATAGTGAGATGATGGCTGCCTGCAAGATTAGAAGAGGCTCTCATCAGAAGCCAACCATGGTGTTGTCCAAATTTCAACTTCTACATTCTAAAACATATCACTTGTATCAATTGTCTTCCCGTTGTTCACTGATTAGCTCGAGCGGGTGCCAGTAATGTCTCCAATTGTTGGGAATGAGGTCCATTATTATTACTGTTTTTGGCATATCAAATACACCACGGGTAGCTTACCAGGCTCTGCTGTGACTCTGGGTTTATCCCAGTGAGCCAAGAGAAATTCTAAAATGTTAAAATATATTTAATACTGGCTATTTAAACCGTGTTTAAACAATTTTGTTTGTGGTATTTTCTATGACAGTAGGGTCTGACTCATGCATCTGCTTTGAATCGTATAACGGAAAGGACTTACTAAAGTTAATAGTTAAATGCCATAGAAAGATGATGAAAATGCATAAAATCACCAAAAAGTTATTACAAGGAAATAAAATACAGGTTCTAGGGTGTTTGTATAGTTTTAGTTAAAGAAAATAAAATGCATCTTTCCAAAATTAAAACATTAAATTAGACACATATATGAATTGAAATATACTATGAAATTTATCTTTTATAGGAATCAGCTCTATTATATATAATTATAAATAGCTTTGTAAATGTAGCATAAACTAATTTTTTATGAAAAATTTTTTTGCAAAACATCTACTATTTTATCAAAGAGAAACAAGGGGTTATATTAATAAGACTTAACTGCTTGGAACTGAGTCCTTTAAATATTATAAAATGAATTGTAAGACAGATTGACAGAGCCAACACAAAGTAGAAAAGTTTTCTGAACTTCAATTAGGAATGTCAGGTGTCATACCACACTCAAGAATCCTAAAAAGGAAGATCAGTATCTTTGACATTTATTTAATAATAAAAAATGCTTTAGAAGTATGAAGCAGGGGACTGAAGTGTGGCTCAAGTGGCGAGCACATGCCTTCCATGTATGAAACTCCCTGGCACTGCATGGTCCCAAGCATCACCAAGTAACGCCCCAAGATCACCACTACCACCATTGCTAACACCACCAAAAATGCAAAATGTGAAAGCACATGAATCTAAAAAGCATTTATTGTCTTTTTGAAGTGAAACAGATTTTATTAAGGAGCTTTTAGGAAAGGGAAGGAAGAGAGAAAGTAAGAGAGAGAGTACACATCTCAAGAGGGGAGATGCCCGACACACATGCTCCAGGCACCACGCGTGCTGGGCCACATGGGCTCAGGCTGCATGTGTGCTCAGGCGGCATGTGTGCTCTGGCAGCATGTGCACCTCAAAAGCATTTAAAACTTACTAGTGCATTTATGAGAATCTGATATAAATTGCTATCTAAATAAATGACCCCTTCCCTCCAAAATAATACTACAAAATAAAAAATCGGTCCATCTCAAAATAATGCAGTAGACAAATTCCTAGGAAAAAAATTAAATGATCTATTTCTTAATCATGCAAATTTGAGTAGCTAGTTATAAGTCTTCTCTACAAGATCAGCTAACTTTAATATATATTGTGAATAATTATTTTCATGACAACAATGGGCAAAGGTATTTTCAAGTATTTTTTGTTGCCATATTTCTAGAGAGAAATAAAAATATTAACTCAGCAAAGTTTGTCCTAGTTACTTGGTAATAATAATATTTTATTCACTGTAAGCTCTTTCATAGTACTGTAAGATGATAATCCTGCATATTAAAACCAAAGGAGAAAACATTTAGGGTAACACTGTTTACAACTGGGAAACATAGGGAAAGAAAATGTTATTTTTTTGTTTTTGGTTCACACCTGTCAGTGCTCAGGCCCCAAGGGACCACATGGGGTGCAAGGGATAGTTCCTGAGTTGGCCAAAGGACTTGTTAAACCTACCCACTTTACTATACTCCAGCCTCAGGGAAAGAAAACATTTTAATCTAAAAAATGTCTCATACCAAAAAATAACAGGTGTTCTCTAAAGCCTTATATACAGGAAGAATATAAGAAAAATAAATATGTACTAAAATTCTAGAAAGTATATTAAATATAATCTTCAAAGAAAGTTTATTAAAATCCACTTTTCATGTAAAAATATTTATTCAAATTGTGCAAAAATATAGAGCTAATTTTATTGCTAATTGCAATGGAACTAATTCCTGATTTGTATTTAATGCTCTAACTTTGTCTATCGGAGAGACATCTGTAAATCCATATAAATGTAAGAGTAAGCTACCTAGAATTTAATGGACAATATTACTAAGTGTTAAATCATGGAGTGAGTCAATATAATTTTCTATACGTTTTAATACTTTCTAATTCTTTCTAAATGAATTTTCTTTGCTTTAAGTCCACACTTGGAAGTGCTTTGGGGCTATTTCTGGCTCTGTGCTCAGGAGATTGCCTTGGCAATTCTCAGAGCAACCATATGGAAGTACTGAGGATTGAACCAGCGCTGGCTGCATATATGTCTGTTCCCCAACATAAATATTTACCACTTATTTTCTCATACTTGAATTGCAGTTAATATTCTTTTTAAATTGTGACTCTTTTCTTTATATCCTCTATGGATGAAGCATACAGACTAGAGTTGTGCCAAATTCCATATTTTCACTGGCTACACTAAAGTAGGCCAGGCAGCACTTCTTAACTCTCACTTACTTTTAGGAGTATCTAGAGTGCTTTTAGACACAAGCCGTGGCTGAGAATGTCACTCCCATAAAGTCTGAGTTCATTATTGTGGCATATACCTTATCAAAAATATGGCAAATATCCTATCAAACTTGCTAGGTGTGTCTAATTTGCATCCCAGAAATTTCCAAATTTGCTTTTTCCTAAAAATATACTGAAGATTTTTGCTTAAGTTATTAATTCTCCAGCCATATTACTTGGGAATTCTAAGAATGTTAAGAAAAGTATACATACAAAAGAGTGTGTACACACATGTTCATGTTCACACACACACTCACACACACACATACACACAAGACTTAGATCGCTGGTGCCTTCATACTTATCAAAAACTTTTTGCTTCTAAGCCAGCCACCAAAGTGCAGTCACAGTTTCCGTATAGAATTTTATAGCTTTTAAGTGGTGTTACTGTTTAAATACAATTCTATGAAGTAATATAGAACCTTATCCACAGTTCTTTCTTTTCCATTCTCTTTCTCTCTCTCCTCTCTCTTTGGAGAAAGAGATGGTATTTGTGCCATCAGCTATGGTATTTGTGCCATCAGCTATGTCATTTGTGCCATAGCTGATGCCATACCATCAGCTATGGTATTTGTGCCATAGCTTGTTGCAGGACTCCTCTAAGAGCCCCTTCTCTACCTTACAAAGATTTTTCCAGGCAGATCTTAGCTCAAGACATTAGCATATAAAAGGGCCTAGGTGAGGTGCTGGGAGAGATTACCTGAGGGCATTTGACCCTCCCTACTTTCCATAACAGTGGGAGGGAGGTCTGAGTTGCAGGGGTATAAAACTAGCCTGCTTCCTCTCTCCCATGCTTCTTTTTGGGCTCTCTTTTGTGAGCTCGCACCCTTCTTGGGAGTCTTGTCTTTGTCCCCTCTTTACAGGGCTTTTACACGTGGTGGCCGCCATATTGGCCTACACTTGGCTGGGGTTCTAGCCTGGAATCCTAAGCACCGGGCTTTTCCTTTTGCTGATTTGTATGCCTGAACCTGTGATAAGTAAACCCTTTTAAAACTGCATTGGATTCCTGAGTTTTCATCCATTCCTCGCCGGCTTTGGATGTAGAAGGGAACTCGCTTCCCGGCACTGTTGGGGACCCGCGGAGCTCCCGACAATAGCTGATGGTGCTCAGGGTTTATTCCTGGCAATGCCCTCAGGAATCATCCCTGGTGATGCTCCAGGGACCATTTAGAAGGGATGCCCAAAGTCCTTGCCTGCTGTACTAATTCGCCAACCGTTTGTGAAGTAAAACTTCAGGGGAGGGAACACTTGTATAAAATTCAGTTCAGTACAATTTTGATACTGCATTATTAAGGGGCCTAAAGAGCACAGTAAGGACTAGAGAAACTGAGAGACAGAGTGCTGACTTCTTCCTGGAGAACAGGCAAGAGACGGTTAAAGAAGAGTTTTCAATGAGCAGACACAATAGTGAATGAGGAGGAGCTTGTGTTAAAGACATTTCATGACCTCTTTCTTTCATCAAAGAGAATGAATTTACAAAGAGCAAGAAAGGTGACATCTTGATCATGATAGTAAGGAAAGATAAGTGTAAAACAATTGATTGCAACAAAATGCAAATGGATTAAACTGAGAGACTCTGGGGTGTGATGTCAGGAGATAGAGTGACAAGACTGAAAAAAAAAAACTTCCCAAACCAAGTCTCTAGGAGTATCTGTGAAAGATTTAGCGAAATCATTAGTATATTTTAAAAAATTGGCAATGGTGATTAGTATTCATGAGCTGATAGATAACTTCTCAGTGAGTGAATGAATAAGATTACAATGAGGTGATAATTTATCAATGTTTAGAGATAATGGAGAGACAAAATATTATAAAAATTTGAAAAAGATATTTGCTATGTGAAATTGACTGAATTTATCTCATTTTCTTTTTAAAGGATAGGCCTCCCCAAAATGTTCATAACAGACATTTTCTGATACACAGAAATTTGGCATGGAAAGGAAAGGTCAATAGAATCACTGCATGCTTCAAGAGAGCTGAGCTTTCTTCTCAGCACCCCAAAGAGTTCTCTGAGCCCAAAAGGAATGGACTATGAACACGGAGCCAGGAGTAAGGCTTGAGCAGTATGGCCCCAAATCAAAAATAAGGGGAAATGACAACAGCAACAAAAACAAACCAGACAACAAAAACAAAAAACCCACCCCAAGAATCAAGATTGCACACAGTGAGTCTCAAATTATTATATAAATTAATATATGGCAAGAAAGGCAAATATCAGGAACATCTGACCCTACCCCATCCTGTGAGATGACTTCCTCTATATTATAAAATTCCCTGTTTCAGTTATTAGCTCAGGAAAAACTAAAACCCTCGATCTGTCTTATTCACTCTAAAATTGACTGCCATATACATTTTCCATATATGTAAAGAAATTTTTCTCTTATTAATATATGTGATATGAGCTTCTTCACATAACCAGCCTGTTGCAGTACTCTGTTGCCCAGAGCCTCTATGTCTTTTCTGGAGTTGCCTCCTGCAGGCCACTTTGTAGATAGGGGCAGAAAGCAGCTTGATATGAGGGAGTATATCTTACCATGTATTCTATGTAGGCTGATATAAATATTTTCTGTCATGCTGCCACAATCATCATGGGACTAGATAAGATCTCACCAGCATATTTACCTGGCCATGTTGGATATCTAAGTAATTAGACCAGAGAGAAATGCTGTCTGCCTCTAAGCAAGCACACGTGGCTCTTTAATAAGTCTAAGGCTAACATACAAAACAACTATGAAGTAAAGATGAGAAGCTTGTGAAGGCTTAGAGAAATATATACCTGGCTGTAGAATAACCATCGGCACAGATGCATGCCTTTGTATTCTGAGACACAGTTTATCTCACATGCTCTTCCCTCCACTCTTCCCTGCAGGGGCACGTCCAAGGCAGAACTTGGTTTGGCAGCATTAACATTTCAATGGACCTAGGTTACCGGGGAGAAGATACCTGGGAGATGTTACCTGAGGGGACTTGACCCCAACTGCGTCCCACTGGTGTGGGCGGTCTGAATTGAAAAGATATAAAAGCTGTAGCCTGCTTTCTTCTGCATCTTTGGGTCTTTGGGCTTTTTGTCCTTTTGCTTTGTGCCTTTTCGTCTTTTCCCTCTGCTCTCCTCTCCATTCTCTTCCCTGTTGGGCCTTAACATGTGGTGGCGGCCATCTTTGCTTAGGATTCTAAATTTACATGTGGCCGAGGCCCAGCTAGGAATCTATGTCTGGGGTTTTCCTATACTTGGATTGTACATCTGAACCTGTGAGAGTAAAGCCTTTTTAAACTTTGCTGGATTACTGCATCTTTCTCTGTCCGCTGGCTACCGATACCCTGGAGCAGAAGTGGATCCCTGACCTTGCTCCCAGATTTTATCAGGGCACCCAGCATTCCCTGATAGGTGGAATTTCCATTGAGATTCCTCCTTTGCTCCTAGATTTTTGTAGTGGTGCCTGGAGTACCCCAGCACAATAAATACCCAGGGTGATAGAGAACAGAACTTCCTCTCTGTCCCCACATATTACTCTAGTGCTGCAGTTTCACTATTTACCTTCCTCCCTTCTCCATGGGTGTCTCTCCTCTGTTTAAGTAGAACAGATTGTCTCCCTATGTACCTCTCATTTGTGTGGAGTATGGCTGGGTCATAACTGGATATGCACAGGGTTGTTTCCTAGCTCTGTACTTGTGGATCACTCCTGATGCTGCTGGTGGGGCCTGAGAGACTGAGTTGTGGTTAACCTTATGTAGGCCAAACCACTAATTCACTACACTACTTGTTGGACTTAAACCCTAACCCTAACTAAATCCAGATTCATTTCTGTGGCCCTGGAGTGCAGGTGTACCTTTTGCAATATAAATCCAGCAAATAATCTTTAAATTTTTAAAGCAAGACTTTCTTTCCTTTCCTTCTTTTTTTTTAAAAAAATATTTTATTATACCACCATGCCAATATTATCACTTTTCGACAATTATTAGCACACTGTTCTCTTCTCTGACTTACCTAACCTCTGACTCCCACACCTTTGTGGTAGATTCCACTTTTGACAAGACCTCTGATCCATGTTTAAGACAGGACTTTTCAAGACAGGTCATTTTGCATGGAGATAATTTAGAAATAAGCTCAATTGAAACACTACCTGCCCAGAAAAGTAAAGAGCAATGTTATTACCCACAATTAAGACCTTTTTTTTAACCATGACATGGTCTTTTTACCAGAAGCCTAGGTATATGGCAAGATGAACATCCAATTAAGTGCAATGATCATTTCTTTGTAATATGAGACGTGCTTCACTCATCATTTAAGGATTCTTCCTCTCATCTTGAAGTCTGAGTCTTTATCCTACTTTCTAGCTCAGAAAATGCCCTATTTGATTGTGATTTCTTTAAAAGCCATTCTATAAGGATTTTCCATAAGTATGTGATTCAATTGGTTCTTTTCTCCTTCAGATCATTCAACATTAATCTGTTTGCTCTATCAGTCTGAGAAGAACCTAGAGAGGAGATTTAAGTTTTCTATTTCATTCCTCCAATGCCTGGTTCAATTTGATTTCAAAATGAGAGTTGTATAATTTTAGCGTTACCATGTTTCATTTAAATGATAAGACATAAGTTAAAAAATATTATCTGTAATGCATGTTTAAGCAAATTACCAGTGTTTTAGTAAGAACTCTGATGCAGGTGTTTTTACAGAAAACACTGACATTCTACATGGTATAGCCATTTTGTGATGACATAAAATGCATAAAGAACAACATCTATTCTCTTTTCCTTTTGGGGTCACACCCAGCAATGTTAAGGGCTTACTTCTGGCTCTGTACTCAGCAATTACTCCTGGCAGTGCTTGGGGCACTACATGGGATGCCGAGGATTGAACCCGGTTGGCTCTGTGCAAGCAAAGGCCCTAATCTCTGTGCTTCTTTCCAGCCCCTACAATATCTTATTTCTATGTTCATTTTATTTGATTGTAGTTCAGTAGAGTTTACTGAAGTTATTCTTCAATCATATAGAAGTTTCCTACTACTAATTTACCCAGTTTAAATAAGAGAAGCTTAGTTCCAAGAGCTGCAAATCTAGCATCAGATAGAGTGTCGTATTTATGAGTTACTGTTGAAAATTACCGCTGAGAAAACCTACATGAGATCAGGAAGTTAGAAGAGAATTCCATGATGGTGAAACTGGAAAAAATCCAAGACCTGTCCAACCTTACCTTCCTGCTGGAAAGGATTACTTAGTTCCCTCAGCATAAAAAAGGGTGGGTATTTTAACTTTTAGCCACAATCCTACAATGGCCACATAAGGCATGCTAACTTATGATCACTATCACGATCACGATCTTCCCGTTAATCATCTATTTGCTAGAGCGAGCACCAGTAATATCTCCATATGTCCTGTCTCATGCCAGTAGAGCCAGGGGCATCGGCTTGCTACAGGAACATAAAGAGCCTCAAACCATTATATTTAGGCATATCAGATACAACACGAGCAGCTTGCCAGGCTTGCCGAGGGGGAGGCATACTCTTTTAAACACCTCCAAATAATGTATTTATTGATGAACTGTGTGGCCGCAAGTGGCGCGCAAGCCGGGCTATAATGGGCTGGAGTGCTGGGTGGAGTTCTGACGAGAGGGAAGTCCAAATGTGGAAAATGGCGGCGCCCATGGAGTGGTAAGCTAACTTACACTCTGGGAAATTCCCTTGGGTGTCTCTTTGGGACTGTTCTTTCCAAGTGGCTTTTATTTTATTGTTGTTTTCATTAACTAATTTTGTTGATGAAATAACTGCCTGATGATTTTGTTGTTGTTTTTTTTTTTTTTTGAGGCGAAAATCACACTTCAATCCGAGATGCTGCTTAGAAGTGCACCATACCCGAAATGAAGCTCAAAACCTTTCATGACGTGGCGTTGCTTTAGGAAGCTCCCACTTGCCCCCTGCATCTCCGCCCTGCTGTTTCCCGACCTGGCCTTATCGATCAAGCAGCACGCCTGCTTCTCTGCTGGTGTGGCTTCACAGTAAGTCACTGCCACTGAGTCCATGCCCGAGTCACATGGCACACCTTTTTCTCCCAGAGGAAGAAAGTGCCTGTCACGTCTACAAATCACAGTTTGTAGTCAGACAGGGCAGTAGGCAGTTGACATTTTCTTGATGCTTGTTCTCTGTCTGAAATCCAGGCCACACTAAGTAAATGAGCTCAGTTCTGGAGGATGTCTGGCTCCCAGGAAAAACTTTTGTGGTCTGTTTCAGTTTCTAATAAATGTCAGCCATCATGGTAGTAGTGTAATTGTAAGGGCTCTGGAATAAATGCCTTAATCAGAAAATACATTCCCTACCTAATAGCTGGTGTTCTATTTAGATGGATTCTTTAATATTAAGAATGAGCAGGAAAATACACTATCTCCAATGGAAACAGCTGGTGTCAACAGAACTGTAAACTGAGGCTGCCGGAAGTGACCTCATAATAGTGGCTGATAGATATTAGTACCCTGGGGATGGGTTTGGTGACGTATTTGTGCAAATCTACAGCAATTTGGGAGCTGTTGTTAAAAGATTGACCTCAAGGTGACAGAGCAAGAGGACCAGCACTTGCCTTGCATATGTCCAACCTGTGTTTGATCCCCTAAACCCATACGTGCCCCTGAACCCTGTGAGAAATTATCTCTGAGTGTAGAGCCTGCAGTATGCACTGAACATATTTTAGTGTGGCCCCAAAATAAAACAAAGCAAAAGCCTCAGTAAAAATAAAATAAATACATAAAGAATGTGTATGGTAAAAATCTGTGAAAATCCATAGGTAGCACCTGGATAAAGTATATGCCAACATTATTAGCACTAAGAAAATTATTTTCTCAGACCCTTGTTTCTGGCAGAAAAGCATGTGAGCTCCATGAAGGCTTTTGGAAGTAAGGAAACCAGGAAGTGCATTAAGTTCAAGCATCATAGGTCAAATCAAATATTTCTCCAATCTTTGCTAAATGCTATTTTACTACCTAATTATGAAGTTGAAATTGTCTGAAACAAAATCGCTAGCTCATTTTTGTCTTGTGAGCATCAGCAGTGCCCTTTCTATACACAAGATACTCAGACAGAGAGTTGGCTACACTCTGCCTGAGCATTTGTCTGAATTATCTGACTTTACAATTAGACTTCAGACTGGTCTGAGAATGGTTTTAGTGGCTTATTTGAGAACAGCTGCCTTCTGGAGAGAGTGTTAGTATTTCTGGGGGAAACTTTAACACATCGTCCTAGACATGTATTTACACAATACACACATATGTGCAACCACACACAGGTGCACACATATCTATATAGTTGCACACTCATACCTACAGCCATCGGGACCCTCAGGGAGGGTCTTGTGGTCTCTTATTCTTTGAATAAGAGAACTCTTTGAATAAGAGACTCTTGTGGTCTCTTATTCTTTGAATAGATAACTTAAATTTTTCTTCTTAAATGTAATTATTAAGAATTAGTTTGAGGCCTAGAGTGAGGGTACAGCAGGGAGGGTGTTCCACTTGCATGCATAGACTCCGGTTCCATCCCCCAGCATCACATATGGTACCATGAGCACTTCCAGGAGTAATTCCCGAGTGCAAAACCAGCATAACCCCTGAGCATTGCCAAGTGTCCCCCAGAAATCAAAACAAAAAGAATTAGTTTGAGGGGCGAGAGCGATAGTTCAACGCCACCTGAGTTGAATGCAGGTGGCTATGGTTTAATCCTCTGTCGCACAGGATTGCCTCAGAACCACTGGGAATAACCCCTAGAACTCATTAATGAGCACTGCAGGGTGTGACCCCCAAATCAAAATTAAGCACACTGAAAACAAAGAACCAGTTCCTGAGTATAGGGTGTACCTTCGTAAGGGTTTTCCAAGATATTTTGCAACTTTTTGATCCAATGAAGTAAACAAATCCCATAAAGGAATGGCATGATGACAATTCCCACCAAGCTGCCAAAAAGAAAACAAATCGGACCTTTATATTGAAATGCATTTTATTTTATTTGTTTATTTTTATTTTTTGCTTTTTGGGTCACTCCTGGCAACACTCTGGGGTTTCTCCTGGCTCTGCACTCAGGAATTACTCCTGGCGGGCTCAGGGGACCCTATGGGACGCCCGGGAATTGAGCCCGAGTTGACTGCATGCTAGGCAAGCGGCCTACCTACTCTACTATTACCCTTCATCTTTCTTTCTTTTTTTTCTTTTTTTTGCTTTTTTTTGGGTCACACCTGGTGATGCTCAGGGGTTACTCCTGACTCTGCACTCAGAAATTACTCCTGAGGTGTTCAGGGGACCATATGGGATGCCGGGATCAAACCCAGGTTGGCTGCGTGCAAGGCAAATGCCCTCCCTACTGCTGTGCTATTGCTCTGATCTCTGAAATGCATTTTAAAAAGATCATATCCTTAAACCAAATCTTACTGAAAATCAACTATTCCTTTCCTAAGGAGTAAATCAACTGTTTGTACTCTCCAGTCTCTTGTATCCCTGATATTCCAAACTTGGGAAGAGAATAGCAACAGTATTTGATTTGTTGACATCAAATTTGTTAAATTTGAATTTGGAATTTGTTAAAAAATGTGGCCTTTCAACCCCTGACTCATACCTGCTGGATAAAACCTGCATGTTTAAGAGATAATCTCCATTACAGAGTTGTTAGCTGCATCATGCTTCACAACAACAGCAACAAAAATCACAGCTAAATTTATTATATTCCTTTTGTCTTTTGTTGTGTTATATTTGAATGCTCCAAGTGGATGAGATGCTTTTGGTCACCCATCCCACGCATAATAAGGAAGAGCACAACCGTGCCAATATTTGGGAATTGTTATTCACTAAACTAAACTTGTTTCTTCTCCCAAATACACTGTTATTTCAAATACCCCTGAAGTTTATCTTAAAATACTGTCATTCTTTTTCAGACAAGAGTCTCAGCTGATTCTTCTCAGTTGTATTTCCCTTTTGGTCCTTCTTCGCTTGCTCTCACTTTTCTTCCTCTCTTCTATTCTCAGTTTTTTTAAACAAACAAAAACATTACAATGCATTTGTATGTCTCAAGTGAATAGTAGGAAAGGGATTTCTAATAAGCCTTGATATATTAGGGACTTGGAATTTGTTCAAGAGACTAAAACACAGCACAGTTCCAGCTAAAGGTCTGGGGATAGCTAAAGGATTTGCATTGCAAGCGAGGAGAGCCACACAAAGCAAGAGAATTAGAATGACAGCCATTTAATTTTGCATTCATCTGAGCTAAGTATGAATCAAACAGCATTCTTACATATGACACCAAAGTGCAAGTGATAATAGGAAAAATAATTTGGACTTTATACATTTTTTTTAAAAAATTCTGCTTCAAACTATACCATTAAGAAAGTGAACTTATTTAAAGAATGGGAGCAATCTTCACAAATGGCGTATCTGTCAAGAACATAAAAAGAATCTTTACAACTTAGCAGAAAATTTTAAAACTATATTTCAAAAAATAACTGAATAATGGATTTGGCTATACATATATTTCTCCATATAAGGCAAGCTATAAGGTCAAATAATGTATCAAAACTGCTCTACATAATTATCTATCAATACCCATCAAAACCACAAACTTATCAGTATGATACAAAAAGAAAAAAACATTTTTTGGCGGCTATGGAGAATCTTCATACACTGCTGGAGGGATCTTAAAATAGTTCAGTCAGTTTGGAAAAAGCAGTTTCAAAACACTAAATACACAATTTTCATATGACCCAATAAAATTTTCTAAAAAATAAAAATCAGAAAATAGGAAACAACCCAGAATTGGTCAATAGAAATACATATAATTTGGTATATACATATACATCTTTTGTGTATTCAGAATTTGTCAAGACCAAATACTGATGCCTGTTGTGTTACAATTAAATCTTGACAAACCTATATTGACTGAAGAAGCTAATCATGAAAGAGCACAAATTGTATGCTTCCATTTATATAACGTGTCTGGAATAAAACCAATAAAAGCAGAGAAGTTAGCGCTACTCAGGTGAGAGGAGAACTGCCTGCTGTCTGCTGTAGGTTTCTATATAACATCCTGAACTCTCACAAGAGTGGTTCCAATAATCAAAATTTGTATGAATACTCTAAAAGACTGTATTTTACACTGAACATGTAAAGAATTAACTTTATACCATGGACATTATCTCAATAAAGCAATATTACCTCTAAGCTAATATTCATAATTAAAAATATTTTAAACATGTCTTGAATCAAATTGAATTCAGTTTTGATTCTTCTGTTTGTTCCTGACCTTCATTTAATTCATCAGAAAGGCTTTGCCTCTCACTTTAAAAAATGTTTTATGGTCATTTGTATTTCTCTTCATCTGCTAACCTTGTACTTGCTTGTTTATTTTTTGTTTGTTTTGAGGCCTCATCCAGCAGTGTTCAAAGCTTACTCCTGGCTCCACATTCAGGAATCTTCTTTGTGGAGCTGGAGTGACCATGTAGGTACTTGGGATCACCCATGAAAGCAAATGTCCCAAACTCTGTTCTATCTCATCAAACACCAAACTCTTAATATACTATATTCATAGATACCATTGATGTATAATCTTTGTAATTATATTTTATTATATTACTAATTTATTGCACTAATGGCATATACATGAGTATAATGGACATACAATGTATCATTTCTTAATTTTTAAAACTTAGTTTCAACTTAATTTTTTTCAACTCAGTTTAATTTTAAAAACTTGCTTATTATTTTGTCTTCGTTTGGGGGCAGGAGCAACAGTACAATGGGTAGGCTGCCTCTCCTGCAGCCAACATGAATCTTACATGGTTTCCTGTGACCTATCAGGAGTGCTTCTGGAGAGCAGAAGCAGAAGTAAACAGTAGCACCTCAGGGGTGATCCCAAACCAAAAAAGATCAAGACACAAAAAAATGCAAGCAAAAATCTTCAAAAATTTTCAAGCACTTTTTTGCCTTAGCTCAATTCATTTCATTTGGGAGTCAGTGGGAGGTGGGGAAGTGGTTACCACACCTAAGAATGCTCAGAGATTACTCTGGCTCTGTGCTCAAGGATGGTGTCTGGGGGACTGTGCATGCACTCAGGGTTCGAGCTGTAGCAGTCACAAGGCAAACCTTAAAACACTTTTCCTATCTCTCCAGCCCCATCTCAAATCTTAAGGAGTTCAATGTCATCCTACAATCTGCCTTCTCTCAAGAGATGGAGTCAATGTGTTGTTTGTTCTCTAGTCAAGGACACAAATTGAATATGAAAAATCTTGAATGTTATTATTTGGAATGCAAATACATCCTTAAAGGAGAAAGAGAAGTCTTTTATGTAAAACTTTATTGCCTAAGGTTATCTGCACGGCCTAAAGCTCATATTAATCATGAAAAGGTAATTCTCCAAACAAGCGGATTCCCTCAATACGGTCTAATCACTGTTTAATCAGTCATAACTGATTGAAATTAGTTTTTAATTTTTTCCTTCATTTTGTTTTTTGGGTTTTGGCTACACTCAGCAACTCTCAGGGTTGGTTACTCCTTCTCTGCACTCAGGAATTCTATCTGAAAACTTGGAACCGTATGGGATGCCGGGAATGAACCAAGATCCACTGATTGCAAGGCAAATGCCCTACACACAACAGTTGCTCAAGCACAGAAATAGTTTCTTAAAGATTATCTTCTAATTTTAACAACGTTTGCATACAATTCTCTAACTATGCAGTAAAAGAAAGATACCTACCATCAATGAAACTGTCATCATCTCATCTCCTGTCTATTCTTCAAAGTTCCCAAATTCACTCCTTACTTTGAGTTGCCTCTTTCTATCCAGGCTCCTTAGAGAAACAACTTGATCATAACAATATTAATCATACATTGTTGGTGGGAATGTCGACTTGTACAACCTTTCTGGAAAACAATATGGACATTCCTCCAAAGACTGGAAATTGAGCTCCCTTTTGATCCAGCCATACCACTCCTGGGAATATACCCTGGGAAGCCAAAAACACACAGCGGAAACAAAAAAATCTGCACTTTTATTTTCATAGCAGCACTATTCACAATAGCCAGAACCTGGAAACAACCAGTATGCCTGAGAACTGATGACTGGATAAAGAAACTGTGTTACATCTACACAATGGGATATTATGCAGCTGTTAGGAAAAATGAAGTTATGAAATTTGCCTATAAATGGATGTACATGGAAACTATCATGTTGAGTGAAATTAGTCAGAAGGAAAGAGAGAGATATAGAATGACTGCATTTATTTGCATGACATAAATATATCAGGTGGTCTTACCAAAAGTGGAAATTACCGCAGACATGTGGGAGTCAGAGGTTAGGTAAGACAGAGAAGGGAACATGTGTGAATAAGGGTCAAAATGGCTAATACCAACCTAGAACTGAACATTAAATACAGGCAAAAAAAATACACATGATGGCTTCTAAGTTTATGTAGTGCAAACCACAATGTGTAAGAGAAGGAAAAGAGAGAGGGAGAGAGAAAAGAAATAAAGAACCTGCCATTTAGGCAGACTATGGGAGGGGGAGGGAATTGGGGACATTGGTGGTGGGAAATGGGCACTGGTGAAGGGCGGGGTGCTGGACACTATGTGACCAAAACCTCTAAACATGAGCAACGTTGTAATCTCACAGTGGTATAATAAAATGGTTAATTTAAAAAAACACTTTTTTAAAAAATATAAAATGTATAATTTTTGTAAGTATTTCTCAACTACCAAAAGTTGTATTTTACATAAAAATAGACCTTAGAGCCCATAGAAAGACTGAAAACTTTAATTGTAAAGTGAGGATTTCTATAAATGGGGTGCAAATTAAGCCTATTGATTTAGAAAAAATTATGACAGTAAAGTATTGGCTTAGACACCTCTTAGTCACTTGAGTAATAAATATAACATTTTAGATATCTTTACTAATTTTAAATGTCTTTGATATAAAATATGTTTTAATGTTAGGAAAAATAGATGCATCTGAATATTGAGCATAAAATGTTCCATACATTCATAGACTTCTTTCTAATATTTCTCTTCCTCCACTGAGAGGGAAACAAATTATATTGCTCTAGAAAATAAAGCATAAAGTAAAGTTGAATATAATTTGAATTTTTGAGCAACGAATATTGAAAAGGATAAGTTTTAGTTTATTTTTACTTTTTTTTGTTTTTGCCTTTTTTGCTATTTCTCCATATTATAGACTATTTATTTTATAGTCCATCAAACAACACAACAAAATTATAGAAAGAGAGCATATGATAAAACCATATTTCATTAGTTAAAATAAAAGAATATTATTTAAATATTTAACTGGAAATTAGAAAATGGAATATTAAAATAAAATTATGAAATATTAGGTAACATTGCCATATTACCTTATTCGGTTTAGCAGATGAATAAAGAAAAAGCTATAATGAATTCATCTGCAGTCTCTAACAAATGAAAGATTCTACAACTATGTAAGACCTGCTAGAAGATAATGAATTTTACAAACCCTCTTGACAAAGAAATCATCAATGTTCAGGAAAATAAAACATTTTTCTATAGTGAACTAGTAATTGACCAAAGAATAAAGAATGTTGAAATGCAAAGCAAATGTTCTTTGTTAGTAAAAAAAAATTAATTCCAGAATAAAGACAGTTAATTGTTTTTGATAATTTATTGAAGTTGAAGTGATGCTATAATCAAAACAATGCTTTAGTTAACAAATAAAAATTATCAAAAATATATTACAAGCAACTGACATGGAAAACAACAACACAAATCAAGCCCAAACTGACATTAAAATGTCAATAAATCTTTTAAAATATCCAGGAAATTTTGTAATAATAAATCATAATAATCAAATCACTGTATCACTGTCTTCCCGTTCATCGTCAATTTGCTCAAGCAGGCACCAGTAACATCACCATATGACCTGTCTCATGCAAGTAGAGCCCAAGGGCACCTGCTTGCTCCAGGAACATAAAGAGCCTCAAACCATCCCATCAGGTCATGAGAATGAGGTCTATAATTGTTACTGGCATTTGGCATATCAAATACGACACGGGTAGCTTGCCAGGCTCTGCCGTGCGGGTAGCATACTCTTGTAGTCATCTAAAAATCCAGCATTTATTGATGAACCGCTGCCGCAAGCGGCCGTGAGTGGGGGCTGTGATAGGCTGGTCTGCTGGAGTTCTGATGAGGGGTAAGTCCAGATGTGGAAAATGAGGTCCTCGTGGAGTGGGGTGTCCTCTGGATTGTTGTGAGGCTCTGCTGGGGGGGCGGGCCAGGGCTAGAACCTGCCATCCCTCCCGGGCACCTCATGAACAGCTGGGCACAGTGAGAACCAGTAGCAGCTCTTCCCCATGAAATCAAATAAATGTTAATGTCTAATTTCCTATCCTTTATGTTTTTATCTAGGGCCCCTAAGGACAGATCTTAGCTTTAAGGTGTTTTATTTCTTTTAAAATTCATTTTTATAACAAACGTACTGGTGCTAATTGTTTGTTAATGGGTCTGCTCTCAGTGATCAATGCCATTGGAGCTTGGTAACAGTAAGTAGTGGCCAGGATCTAGTTGACCAAGAGCGAGTTAAGTTCCTTAGCTGCAGTACTGTCTCTCCAGACAGTGGTTTTCAGCACCCAGTGCTGCTCAGGGTTTACTCCTAGCACTGTTTTCAGGGAATCATACCTGGAAGGCCTGAGGGACCATATGGAGTGCCAGATATAGAATCTGGATCTGCCACATGGAAGGCAGATGCCTACCCACTGTGCTATTACTCCAGCTTCATCAACTAATTACTTTTAAAATATTTTTTGCTTATTAATCATTTTGAAAATTTTATATCTGTCTTAATTGATGTTTGATAGTACATCCCAGAGGTTAATTGCTATTACTCATTAAGAGCTATTGATATAATGCTGGAAAATGCTCAACTATGTTGTAGCATTACTCTCTCTAGTATCCTTGGTTTATATGTTAGATTCAATTTTATTTTATTTCATTTAATTTACTATTCATCTACTATTGTTTATTTTTATCTGTTCCATATCTAGTGTTTTAGAAATTCTTAGTTTACTATAGTAACAATTTAGTTGTATCTTATTTGCTATTATAGTACTTAACTTCCAGTAATTGTAAGTCAATTGATTTAAAAAATCTAGTACTACTTGACTCTTTTGTAAAATTACCATTGAGACAGGCTTGTTTATTAATGCAGAGCTATATTATCTATTTGATATAGTAAATACATTACTTAGGATTCATGGAATATTCTCAAGAATAAAATATATGCAATTTCGTAAATCAAGTCTAAATTTTTGAAAGGATTTAAAATCATCCATACTTTCCAAGCACAATGGACCTAAATTGTATAAATAATAAGAAGAATTTTAGACTGTCACAATATGCAGAAATTAGAGGTCACACACAAAAATGTCTAGGAAGAGGAAACTATCTTGAACAAAAACAAAGACATACTATCAAACTTTACATGCAATTGAAGTGGGGATTAATTACATCATACATAAGACAACGTCATAATATTCAAGTTATATAAAAGGGTCAAGTTCAACAATAAAAAGACAATCATCAGCATATTGAAACAGGATACTAGAGAGTTAGTACATTGCGTAGGTCACGCCTTGCATGCTAAGTATCAATTCTCGGCACTCCATATTGTCCCCCAGTTTGCCAGCAATAAGTCCTGAAACCTCCTACTGATAACCCCCTTCACACATAAAAGCAAACAAAATAGAGCAAGTTGAACAAACACTTTCTTGAGAAGACTACTATACCTGGTTCATTCTTTATAGAAAACATTTTGGAGAGTTTTTCAAATACTACAAATAGAACTTCCATGACCAAAAATTTCCAATTAGGCCAGACTCCCTACTGCAAGTACAAGGAACATTAATACAGGGGGTGAAATGATAGTGTGTAGGGTGTTTACGTTCCATGCAGTTGACCCAGGATCAGTACCTGCCCTTTTATACAGTCCCCTGAGCACTACCAAAAGTGATTCCAAGTTAAGAGCCAGTCTTAAGCAGAGCAAGCTGTGACCCAGCGACAAAACGAAAAAAAAATAATTTCATTCAATATTTTAATTATCATTTAACTTTTTTAAATAAAGATGTTGCAGATGTGGCTGTGGTGCCCGACTGTGTCAGCAGGTGGCAGACAGAGGGACAGTCTTGTCTAAACCCAGGGCTCTGCCCCAGGGGCCCTGGGTGGTTGATGGTCTGACTAGAAAAAGATTGGGCCCACTGGGATGAACCCAGAGCCATGGCAAAGCTACCTGTAGTGTATTCAATATGCCCAAAACAGTAACAATAATGGACCTCATTCCCAACGGATTGAGACGTTACTAGCACCCACTGGAGCAAGTTAATGAATGGGAAGACAAGTCACAAGTAACAAATTAAATTAAAAATTTTCAATTCAAATTATTTTAAAAAATAAGCTAAATAAAGTAACTAAAATGAACATTAATACAATATCACATGTGTACATATATGTTTATATATTATATGTATTCATAGATATATCTATGTGTAGATACATATACCTACCATATAAGCATATATAAACATATGTGTGTTTATGTATTCATATATATGCAATATATATATAAAATGTTCTGTTCCCAAAACTTGGAAACTACGTAAGTGTTTGATAGCGATTGCCAGTTAAAAATAGATGTGTGGATAAAAATTTGTGGTACCCAGACACACACTTTTTGTTGTTGCTACTCAGAAATAAAAAATAATAAATCTTAATTGTTGGCTGCATCTTGCATAGAATTGAATGGCATTATGCAAAGTTAAATGAATGAGAAAGGAAAAAGCAAATATGCAATAGTCTACATGAAGGATATGAAGAAATGGGGTTAGGGGATTACAAGAGCGCCCACTGACAACAAGTCCTGAGGCACGCCTATAGGGACCATAAGAAAGAATCCAAGAAATACTTTTATGTTCTTTGATAAAACTCAAAGTTGAGAAGCTTTAAATCTGGAAAGGATGAATGAAGCGTTTCTGAGGGACCCACTCTTCTGGCATTATACGTAATTTGTGCACAGCTTATTTAACAGCCAAATTGTTATGTTTTATATTAATGTCCAGTGCATTTTCCTCACTGTGTACCTCATTTCTTAATAAAAGTTTAAAAAGCTACAAAAAATTCAGAAACTTGTTTTTTTTTCCAATTCTTCATGTCCTCTTTTATTTCTTTTTCTTTTTTTTTAACATTTTATTATACCACCGTGAGATATACAATTACAACGTTATTCACGCTTGGGTTCGGCGGCACACAGTGTTCCAGCACCCCGCCCTCCATGGGAACATGTGTGAATAAATGTCAAAAGGTCTGATACCAACATAGAACTGAGCATTAAATACAGACAAAAAATGCAAATGATGGCTTCTAAGTGTACGTAGTGTAACCCACAATGTGGGGGAGAAGGAGGAGAGAGAGAGAGGGAGAGAGAGGAGATAAAGAACCTGCCATTTAGGCAGGACGTGGGAGGAGAGGGAATTGGGGACATGAGAAACTTGTTTTAATGAATGTGTTGTTGATTCTAAAAAACTGATCATAATGTGCTGTGATAGGCACGCATGTGCACATGGTCATATACCGAATTTCTATTTTGCTTAAGCTAATATCTATAGCATGTGGTATATCATAATATCTATGGCATGTAATCAAGATTATATTTAGAAGAAAAGAAGTATCTAAAAAAGTAGTTACTAGGGATTTTTTTCTGTGTCATACCTCCCTCCGTGTAATAAATTAGGAAAGATCCCAACTACCAAAACCACAATGAGATTCTAGTCGACAGCCAGAGGATTGATTTAGTATAGACTGAGAGAATTAATGACCTGCAGTTGTTGTGCATATTAAGTACCAGCTACTCTATTAGAGAAGACATTGGGCAAATTGGTACAGAGACATCAGGAGGAAAATAAACCCTGTTCCTCTTTTCAGTATGTCACTACTGTGTTCCTGGAGAGAACAGTAGAATGTCTGTGTCTTTGTGAAACAACTGTGCTATTGAAAAACAAAATCTTCTGCCACTTAATACTCTTACAATTGTTAAAAAACATGACTTGACCAATTTCTCTATGTAGCACAGAGAGAAATGTCTCATTCTCATTGCTGTATTGACTAAAGTTAATGCTAAACTTTATATTAACTCTAATATAGAGGGGCCCCAGTTTGCTTCCAAGCTCCATAAATACAGTTTATCTTCCAGCCATCATGGTCGGAGGTTTCACAACAAATTAAAGGAAATTCAAGTAGGTTACATTAATTGCAGATTACACAGCAAGTGAATGATAGCAGTAAAGTTTGGACATGTGTCCTGACACCTATTTGAGGTGTTCTTTTTTTATTATTGAATCAGTTACAATAGGTTGACTTCTGTGACAAACACCCTCAAAATATCAAGTGACTAAAAAACTATAGAACTTCATACTACCATCAAACATTTTGGATGGGACACAGAGAAAGGGGTTCTGTCCTCCCATTCTTTAAGGAACTAAGACCCTGGAGTTCTGATATTTCCACTGCCAAGAGAATCTTCCAGTGTATCTTCGTATAAGCTCAGGATCTGAAGGTGAGAAATTCTATCAGAAGATATCAAAATTTTATTTTTGGATCTAGTTTACAAATCCCTTTGTTCATATTCTGCTTCCTAAAAACTCAGTAACATGACCATACCTGAGAATTGGGATTCTATGTCTCCTTGATAAAACAGGATGAAATTTGATATGTTTTTTTACTGCTATAGTCTCTCCGATTAAATTCAAAACAACTGCCAGCCACAAGTGTAGAATTCATAGACTATAGATTTTGCACATACTTAATATATTAGAATCAACAATCCAGCATGATATTTTTAAACGATGTGCTAAATGCTCCTGCCCTTATTTTCAGGTCCCTTAGTAATAACGATAATAGTCAATATGGCTCATGCAACATGGTCTCCATACTGTATTATTGTTAACTAGTTTTGACATGTTAATAGTTGAAAATGAAGAGGGATCTTTATTATTTATTTTAGCACTTTCAAAATTAAAATACAAAGTTTACTTTTCTAAATGTCCTAATTTGTCATGATTCTAGGAACAAAAAATAAATAATGCATTTTACTCTATTTAATTAGCATCATACATTTTGCATTAAATATCTGACATAAAATGTGTTTTGCCACATTTATGTATTGTTACTAATTAGTTCATTTTGTATCTTTATATTTTTATGAAGTCCTAATTCAAGTTTAAAAATATTTTATATATAATAATCTGACATACATGGGGCAGAGCTGCTACTGGCTCTCACTGTGCCCAGCCGCTCATGAGGTGCCCATGAGGGATGGCAGGTTCTAGCCCCTGGCCCGCCACCCCAGCAGAGCCTCACAAGCCAGACAACCCCCCCACTCCATGAGGACCTCCATTTTCCACATCCAGACTTTCCCTCATCAGAACTCCACCCAGCAGACCAGCCTATCACAGCCTGGCTCGCAGGACCGCTTGGGCCTCGCGTTAATCAATAAATGCTTGATTTTGAGATGACTACAAGAGTATACTACCCGCATGGCAGAGCCTGGCAAGCTACCCGTGTCGTATTTGATATGCCAGATACCAGTAACAATTATAGACCTCATTCCCATGACCTGATGGAATGCTTTGAGACTCTTTATGTTCCTGGAGCAAGCAGGTGCCCTTGGGCTCTACATGCATGACACAGGACCTATGGAGATGTTACTGGTGCCTGCTCGAGCAAATCCACGATGAATGGGAAGACAGTGGCACAGTGATATAATAATCTGTATTATTAAACATAGTTTGATAAATTGTAATTAGGTCTTAGACTTGGTTCATTTCTTTTTTTTTAAATTTTTTTTATTATACCACCATGAAACATACAATTACAAAGGTGTGCATATGGTTCTTGGTAATACAGTATTCCAGCACCCATCCCTCCACCAGTGCCCCATTTCCACCACCAATGTACCCCCTCCCCCTCCCATCCCCCACCCGCCTTAATAGCAGGTACTTGGTTCATTTCTTATGAAGAAAAATCTTATTTAAAACAGGGACATTATAAAACATGCTCAAATTTTTTAAAATGACTTTTATAGAATGCTACTGCTCTGACAGTTACAATATGCTGATTTGAACAGTACTTAAATAAATATCCTTTTAAAATAAAAAGAAAATATTTAAAATTCTTATTAGTGTTTAATACATTAATCAAAAATTTAGATACTCTAAATTTATAAAGCAAAATCATCCTTTGACTGTATGTCATTGAATAATCTGCATGAGATGATAGCCTACTTCTGAGAGTGTACCACCTACACAGCAGAGTCTGGCAAGCTAACCGTGTTGTATTTGATATGCCAAAAATCAGTAACAATTATAGACCCTCATTCCCATGACCTGAAGGAATAATTTGAGGCTCCTCATGTTCCTGGAGCAAGCAGCTGCTTTTGGGCTACACTTGCTTGTGAGAGGACGTGTGGAGATAATACTGGTGCCAGCCTGAGCAAATTGATAAATAATGGGAAGAGAAAATGATTCAAGTGAAGTAATAGATTTCATAAAGCTAAATTTACATTCTCAAATGCTTTGAAACTTGTTTGTAGTTATTTTAATCAGTCTATCATAAGGGTAGCATATTTCCTAACTGTGGAGAAATACAGTTTGTAAATAATTAAAATTATGCACAGTCTTTATAAAGTGACAATCAGAACTGGGGTCACTCTATTATATTGTGTTCGGTACTTTGATTTTTAGCTTCATCACTGACACAATGAAACTATTCATGAGTACTTTATGAAATTCATAAAAAGATACAATGAATATACACAAAAATTTAGACTTACTCATTACCTAACACCAGCTATTATTACAGCAACAACTAGACATTCTTTTCTGTGAAAGTTATTAAAATATGTGAAATTAATTAAAAGTACAGAAATGCTCAGAATCACTGAGAGTGTAAGGAAAATAGAAGATACCCACAGAGAAGTAGAATGAGAGTAATAAAGATTCTTTGTTGGTGGAAAGCTAAATTAATAGCTTTAATTAATTAAAGGGTAGCATATTTAATTAATTTCCAGGACAAACTTGCAACTAACCCTCTAACCTTATATAATCAGGAGCAAAGCTCAGTGTCAATGGTTTTTATTTTCTACTTTTTTTCCTTTTTCAGAACTTGCAATTGGGGATGGGGTTTCTATCTTAGTTGTCTACACACCAACATCCACATAAAAGGAAGAAGAAATTGAGAAATTCTACTGGGAACTGGAGGAGTTCTATAAAAAAGATCACACCGTCTACAAGATTATATTCGGTGACTTTAATGTCAAGGTAGGAACAAAAAGATCGGCCAAAGAATTCCACATTGGGACCCATGGCCTAGAATGGGACCTAACAGGGTGAGAGACTAACTGAGGTCATCATGTCCACCAAGATCATTCATGGGAACTCACAGTTCCAGAGGGCTGGCTGAATCACAAAGTTGGACATGGGAATCTCTCCTGGTGGACAGTTAAACAATGAAATTGACTACACCATATTCAATCAACTGTTTTGCCTGACTGATGTCACTGTTGTCCCAAAATTCCAAACAGGACCAGACCACCGCTTCCTTCATGCAAAATTCTACTTCACAGAACTGGAATAATGCTGCAAAGTTTAAGAAGAGAATTACTAGAATTACCACCGACTGGGAATTGTTTGGCACCATTGCGTGCAACATGGGAAGATGCCATCATTGATGACATTGATGAAGAATACAACAGACTGGGTCAGCACCTCCATGATTGTGCAAAGAATGCTGATAGAAAGGCACAAAAGGATGCCTGTCTTCAAAAACTCTGGCATTCATTCTCAAATGTGGCAACAGTGAGCCTCAGGCAACCTCAGCTAATGTCCAAGCTCTCAAAGCAGTGCACAGAAGCGATAAAGGAAGACCTCAAAGAGAGAAGAGCAGCAGTACTGGCCAATACAGCAGAAGCAGGGAAAAGCATTTGCAATGCCCAATTGTCCTTTGCCAATTATAAGATCAAGTTGACTGCCCTCAGACATCCTGATGGATCTATCACATCTTCCAGAAAGGCAATGGATAAGATTATCCATGACTTCTACTCGGATCTCTTTAATAGCCACATCCACCTGCCCACATACCAAATTCTGCAGGATGGATATGTCGTTCCCAACTTTCTCCCTTCTGAAATCCAACATGCCATTTCAATGGTAAAGAAGCGAACAGCACCAGGCCCAGACAAAGACAGACCCAAACACCTGAAGAATATGCCATCAGTTCTCATCAATACACTGGCTCGGCTCTTCACACCTGTCTGAATGCAAGGTGCCCTCCCAATGGAAAACCAGTAGGACAGTTCTACTGTTCAAGAAGAGAGCCATCCACGACATTGGCAACTATCATCCCATCTGTCTGTTGTCTGTCTTCTACAAGCTGTTCACTACAGCCATCCTGAACAGGATTGGAAGAACCTTAGATGAAGGACAACCATGCAAGCAAGCTGGCTTCCAAAAAGGATTCAGCACAATCGACCATATCCACATGGTAACCAAGCTCATTGAGTTTTGTAGGGAGCTCAAGATAGCACTCTGTCTCACATTCATTGTTTTAAAGAAGAGAGAAGGAATTTGGAGTTCTGACCTCCGTTGCCGTTCCAGAGTCAGGAATGCTGTCTCGTTTGCCAAGGCATTGAAAATCAGATGGGCTGGACATATAATGTGATTTGGAGACGACCACTGGATTAGAGCCGTTACCGACTGGATCCCAAGGGATGTCAAAAGATCATGTGGCCGCCACCTACAAGATAGTCAGACTTCTTCGTCAAGAAGCTGAAAGAACAATTTGAGGCTCTTTGTATTCCTCGAGCAACCAGATGACATTGGGCTACATTGTCACGTGATAGGGTCAAATGGAAATGTTACTAGAGCCCACTTGAGCAAATCGATAAATAATGGGATGTCAAGTGATCAAGTGATCAAGTGATAGTGTGGAATTTGTATTACAAACACAATATAAAACATTTTCAGTTTAAGCTAAACATTTGGTAAAATATAGTTGATCATTTGAATGTATCACTAATTTACATATAAACTTATAATTATTCTATGACATTAATGTAAAACTTATATTCTAGAAGTCATATTTTCCCTATACAGTCCTGGAGAGTCTCTTACACATTTCTGTTACTGTGTTTGAATTTTGCGTTCTATTTCGCAAAGAAACTACTCCTCTTTTTGTTTACAATCATCCTTACAACTATAACAATCTTGTGCCTTCTTGGATAACTCTTACCTTCCTCTAATGAACCTCCAAATGTTATAAAAGTAAAAGAAGTCAAACAAAACTGCTCAATTTTCAAGATCACATATAAATACCAGGAAAATTATCACATGTGCATTGGCTAGAGAAGACTTCTGTTCTTTTGGATAATTATAATATTTGGTGACCATTTGGGGCCAGAGCAGTAGTGCAGTGGGCATGGTACTTGCCTTCCACACAGCTGACCTGGGTTTGATCTGTAGAACCTCATAGTGTCCTCCAAGCCAGCCTGCAGAGATCCCTGAGTGCAGAGTCATTAGTAATCCTGAGCATCGCCAGGTTAGTGTGTGTGTGAGTGTGTGTATACATACATTGTTTTCTCATTTGTTGTATTAGCTTAATGTTCAACTTATAGTATAAATGCAATGTATTTGATTATGAATATCTTTTGTAAATTACATTATATAGCATTATGGAGGACGAGTAATCACTTGAAAAATAATGCTATGGCTACCTATCCAGAGGAAATTGAAAATATGCCCCCTATATACACAATATAATACACACAAGTATATATAATCCCAAATATGTAGAGATACTTGCGACATTCAATGAGCTACTTACAATACAGGAGTTTATTTTTTAGCTCTTGAATATTGTATTTACTTATTTATTAAATAGCAACAATTCCATTTCACAGAATGTTTTATCTGTGTTTTAACATTAAAACACAGAATGTTTTATAGGAATCCCCCATTTTTACCTTGTTTTTGAAGGAAGATTGGTCCACATAAGAAATATTGATGATATTGATAGGGGATAATAATATGGGTGATTTTAAAAGGATGATATTCAGGGCAGAGAAATGAATGGTATTTGCCTTTTGGGAGCTGATCCCTGTTCCATCCCCTGTTACCACATAGGGTTCTCCAAACACCAACATAAATCAATCTGAACCGTAGAGCGAGGCATAGTTTCTATGAAGTACAGGAGTGCCCCTCACTTACCTACCCCCTTCATCAAAGCAAGAAAGTAAAAACTAAAAATCTCTTTATATAGAAAATCAAGGCCGGAGTGATAGTCCAGCAGGTTGGGCATTTATCTTGCTCGTGGATGACCTGGGCTCAATCTCCAGCATCCTATATGGTCCCCAGAGAACCACCAGGAGTAATTCCTGAGTGCAGAGCCAGGAGTAACCCCTGAGCATTGCTGGGTGATCCAGAAAAAGGCAAAAAATAAGAAAATCACAGGGTTATATCCATAAATGATGCAGTGAGGCAACAATGCCACTTTCTCTGGTTTCTCTGGCACTGTTTGCTTTGCATACCCATGGAACAAAGTGGAGAATTCTTTGTTGACGCCATTGTGACATGTGTGACCTTAA
This sequence comes from Cryptotis parvus, assembly GCA_021461705.1. Taxonomy (NCBI): domain Eukaryota; kingdom Metazoa; phylum Chordata; class Mammalia; order Eulipotyphla; family Soricidae; genus Cryptotis; species Cryptotis parvus. Next base: position 5,588 of record JAJIBD010013555.1, on the reverse strand, counting down.
TATCTTTGCCCATCTGCCCTTATGCTGATCTTATATGGAGATTTATTTGGGATATGAAAAGTAAATTTGTGACAAGGGAGAGTTTCATGCATAAGGGCTTGCCTTCCATATATATAGTCAACACAGTTTCAACTCCACGCATTGCATCTGGTCTCCCAGACCTGAAAGCAGTAATACCTACATGCAGATTCAGGATTAAGTCTAAAGAACAGCTAGGTACAGCCACAATGAAATTATAATAAGTGATTTATTAAATGCAAAATAAATTAGAGGATAGGGTTTTGAAATATTTTTCTCTTCTTTTTATAAATCTTCTGAAAATAGAACCAAGTGTTTCACTTTTCCTCCTCTGTTCTCTTTGAGAACTTGTGCCCAAGGTATTCATATATTTAGCTATTGTCCAATATATGGGGGCCTAGAGATAGTTTAGTGCTTAAAAAGTACAAGTAATATCAGAAGGACTAGTAGGAATGGTGGCCAATACAAGTTTACTATGTCAACATATCAATATGCATGGGTTATTGCACTTATGAGCTGATCATTCTATGAGATATATTTGTGTGAGCCATGAATTCATTGTATTTAGCTAAAGGATGTGGTATCTTAGAAATATTTGTCCAAATGTAAATGAAGTTTTTGGAGTGTTTTGTGGAGAGAATTTTCTGTCTCAGTTTTATAAAACTACTTTTAGACCCAGAGAGATGCTAGTGAGGCTCTACTTTAAAGGAGATTGAGGATTCTGATTCAATGAGAAAATCTCCAAGCAAAAGGCACCTGTAGGGGCGGAGCGATAGCCCAGCGGGTAGGGCGTTTGCCTTGCACGTGGCGGCCTGTGCCGGCCGGGTTCGACCCCGGCGTCCCATATGGTCCCCGAGCACCGCCAGGGAGTAATTCCTGAGTGCAGAGCCAGGAGTAACCCCTGAGCATTGCCGGGCGTGACCCAAAAAGAAAAAAAAAAAAAAGGCACCTGTAATTTCTATAGACAGCCTGATTTCCTTACCAGGAGGCAGGTCCAGCCAAGAAGGACCAGAGTATAAATCATCATTTTCCACAGCATATAATATTGGACAATAAATATAGATTTCCTCACTCATCTAAATTGTAATTTTAGCTCAGTTTCCTTTAATGATTCATAGCAAAAAATGCATTAAGTGTCTATTTAATCATTGAGTAGGAAAGAATATATTCATGTGGTAGAATGATTTTTTTTACAAGATCACATGACTTTCTTGTGGCAATTCAAATTATTTGCTAATGACTGATTGTGTGTCTTTCAAATAAAGGCACTGCTGGTGGCAATGGCTCTATGTTTGGGTACAATTGATTCAAATGATTTTTCCTTGATTCATTCCCCTTAGTTACATACTTTAAGACATTTATGCGCATCTCTTTCTACTAATGGTGTTTTCCATGCAGTTTAGTTTACATTATATTAACAAAGCTTTCCATTTGTCTGCTGGTTAATATTTTTAAGTACTTTAACACCTGTGTGCTACATCAAATTTGTATTAACCCTGAGAGATAAAGAGATCCAAATTAGGTTTCTAATTGCACATTAAGTACATATGGAACCCAGTACAGCTTATATTCAGACTCTATTATACTTTCTCCTTCTTGAATTTATAATTATACTTGGGAATGCATTCCACTTGTGACACTTGCCTTTTTCCTTGCCAGTGTCACAATTAAGCTTGCTTTAACTTTCCAGTTAGTGGTAGCACGTGACTGCAATCTAGGCTGAATAGGTATTCTTGCAACAGAATTATTTGCTCTAGCTTAGGCTGTATTTTCATCTCTAAATATTTAAACATCAGTTTTGGTTTTGCCCATGGCATCATTTATCAGAATATATTTAGTTCATATTTATGACAGTTAAAAGAGGTACTATATATAACTTGATGCTTTTTTGTGTGTAAGCTCATTTGAACACAGTGTATTCTTCATTAATGTAATATACTCAACCCAAAATAAGAAGCTAAGATATTGTATTTATAAGTAAACATACATTTGGCCCTCTATCCTCGGGTGTTGCAGGTGTGGCTGTGGTGCCCGGATGAATCGGCAGGTGGCAGACAGGAGACAGATTTATCTATACCCAGGGCTCTGACCCATGGGCCCTGTATGGTTGATGGTCTCACACAGAAAAAGACTGTGCCCCAGGGATGAACGCAGAGGCACAGCGAAGCCTGGCAAGCTACCTGTTTTGTATTCGATATGCCAAAACAGTAACAATAATGCACCTCATTCCCAGTGAATGGAGATATTACTGGAGCCCACTCAAGCAAATTGATAAACAACAGGAAGATAAGTTACACACGACAAATAACACTTGGACCTAAACATTGTTCAGTTTCACATTGAATTATTACAATGTGTTAGATACTCTACAAAAAGTTTAATAATGAGTAATGCTGACAGAATCCAGATGTTGGTTAAATAACAAATGAGTGACAACTTAATTGTTATAAATATGATCTTTTAAATATAATTATGAGAAGTTTGTGAATATTAAATAATTCTGCATTTGTTCCACAGGATGCAAGTTCCCTCCTAATTGTGTATGATCTATTTCAGATGCTATTTCCAAGCTTTCTGCTCTAGTCTTTGTTAGGAGGAGAGAGGCACAGTCATACTTCAGTTCCTGTCCTTATCTTTCCCTAATATTGTTTTTTGTAATCGAATTTTTCAGTATCTATGTTTTTCTTCTCAAATTTTTTTAATGTGTGGCCATCTCAGACCCACTTTATTTTATGTTATCAAATCAGTCACTATAATAACACTTAAATTTTGTTGATATCTCTATGGCCCTGTTTATATTGTATTTGAAACTATATGTATTTTTTTAACTTTAGACAGAAAAACCCAGTTTTGAGATTTGTTTTTCTGAGTGAACATATTATGGATTGTAGTAATATGAATTTTTTTCTAAATCGAGATAGAGATTCTGTGAAGAATTCTAAGTATTATTTTATTAGGACTAATAAAATAAACCAAAGACTGGGGGTTTCTTAATTAGTAGAAATTATATTCTCAGAATTCTGGAGAATGGAAGATAAAGGTTAGTTTGTGTGATGTTTCAGCAGTCTCTTCCACTGACTTTCAGATGGTCTTTCCTTAATAACATCACAAGGGATTGTGATGTCGATATTCCTTAATGACATCACAAGCCTCTTCTGCGAATGTCTGTTTTCTACCCCCCCATCTTGTAAGAGTAGCATTAAGACTGCATTAAGGCCTGCCTCATGTATCTATCTTTTTAAAAAGCTTGGTCCCAAATTTCAATCCTATTCTGCTACTGAGTGTTAAATCTTAAACATTAAATCTTAACAGTTTGTTTTGGGCTACACTCAGCAGCTCTCAGAGCTTACTTGTGGCCCTTTATTTAGGCTAACACCTAGCAAAACTCAATGTACCACTTAGAGTGTGAGGGATTGAACCCAAGCCAACTGCATGGTCACCAAAGACCCTACCTGCTCTACTCTATATTCAATTCCTCAATATACACGTTTTTGGGGAAAACAATTCTGCAGAAAAAAAAATGTGTTGATTAAACTGTACAAGAATTTCTGTGCAATTATCATTGGCAGATTGTTTGTTGATAGCACTCTCATTACATAAAAAAGAAACACAGGGTCCATGTGTAAGTTGAAGTGACAAAAGAAAGACCATCTTTCCTATATGTCTGTAACATAGTTTGTAGAATCAAATTATTTAATACAGAAAAATTATTTTTTCTGTTCCCAGCGCTCTGCCCCGTGGACCCTCGATGGTTTATGGTTTGCACAGAAAAGGACTGGATCCCTGGGATGAACCCAGAGCCATGACAGAGCCCGACAAGCTACCCATGGTGTATTCGATATGCCAAAAACAGTAACAATAATGTACCTCATTCCCAACAAATGGGGACGTTACTGGTGCCTGCTCGAGCAAATCTATGAAGAACAGGAAGACAAGTGAGGTTTTTAGGTCACACTTTGGTTCAGGTTGCTGTGGATTGCGGGAGACTAAGTTGGATAGACTCAAGAGAAAGCATGTGCCCCTCACCTATGGAACTGTGTCTATGGCCCCCAAAATTTTTGAGTTCTATCTTAATGACTATGATCCAATTTTAAATAACATATTTTCGTGTTCTATCTGAAAACTAACTTCAACCCAAATCCTTAATCTTAACTAGAATGACCACTTTTATCTTTTATTTTTCTGTGTTACCAAACTTAGTTTTCAAACTTTCTTTGTTCTTAATCATTATTCAGATACACGAACATCTTTGAAACTTTTCATTTTCTGTCAACATCTCCATTAAGTGTATCTTCTTTGTATTTTATCTACGACTGTCTAATGAGCTAGTTAGTGGTTTTTAATGAGGTATTCAAAGACCAATTAATCAACACATTTGGTGAGTTCTGTTTTTGTTTTCAAAAACTATGCTCAAAAGAAAGATGAGGGCACTGCTCTCTGCTGAGCACCAATATTGATGCTTATAAAATAATTCTAATAATTATGATACTTATGATACTTAGAAAAGTGAGTAATATGGAATAGGAATGGAAGCTTAAACCACTAGTATGTCTCAGAGATAACAAGAACTAAATATGAGTTTTTTGATATTTATAATTATGCTTTCTAATATCATATGATATATTTTATCAAAATGGCAGGACAGATAAAAGCAGTATCAGGAAAGTTTTATAATTTGATATTAAAATTCTCAGAAAACAATTAAGTATATTAAATGTTAGGGGCCGGGCGATAGTCCAGTGGGTAAGGTGTTTGCCTTACAGCAGCCAACCTGGGTTCTATCCCCAGCATCACATATGTACCCCATGCAGTGCCAGAGTGATTCTTGAGTGTAGAGCCAGGAGTAACCCCTGAGCATCGCTGGGTGTGACCCAAAAAAGAAAAAAATTAGTTCATCATATAGATGAAACATTTACACTTTAGTAAAAAGTAAAAAGTCTTCCTTTATTGATATAAGCATATCAAAAAGAAGATTAAACAAATGGCAAGGATTTTGTGGGTTCTTTCCTTTATGTATCAGTGTTAACATTGTTATTTAAAAGACTCAAATTAATTGGATAGCCATAATGCTATAAAATAGAGAAAAATATTTATTTACATTCAAACCTAGATTGAAAACCCTGGCAGAACAAAGAGGACATCATCCAAGAGCAAAATTACCTGTAGTTTATGTTTATTTTCCTCAGATGTAGTTTTATCAAATTTATTTTCTCTGTAGTGAGATAGTAATTCAATAAATTTGAACACACTGAACAGTTATAAATGTTTTCAATAGAAAATTTTATACTAAATGTATCAAAGCAGACTGGTCATTTTGGGTACAGCAATAGTTGAAAGAAAGAATACGTAGTTCAAAAGAAAAGTTTAAAAAAAAGAATAAAACCATGGACAAAAGTCATATCAAATAGTATTAAAGATCTAAACATCACATCTAAATCTATAAGGTAGAGTGAATGTACAAAGAAAGAAAGAAAAGAAAGAAGAAAGGAAGGAAGAAGAAAGAAAGAAAGAAAGAAAGAAAGAAAGAAAGGAAGGAAGGAAGGAAGGAAGGAAAGAAGGAAGGAAGGAAG